>CAKNXH010056986.1:718-19761 GCA_932178445.1 Andricus quercusramuli
ATGTATAAAGATAATAAAATTCTATTCATAATTTAAATAAAACCAATATTTACCTATACCTCGAGGTCTGAAAAGAATAATAAATTAAATGAACAAAACTTTGGAGGTTACGATTACCGGTATCCCGGTATTAAAATGACAGCTTCATTTATTATAATTGTTAGCTACTTTTTCGTCTACCTAGTAAAGACTTTTGTTGTTCCGGCACTTTTAACACTTCATTTTATCAGAAATACGTGAAATGGCTCATGTCAACACAAGGTCTTGAGATTACATAACCACACTTTTTTCCGGCGAGGCAGGGGTGCCAATGAATGAAATCATTCCCGAATTGCATGGTCTGGTCATTGGCACTGGAGTGCCAACGACTAGAGACCATACTTTTAATATTAATTTCCATTGGCACCCCCCCTAAAATTAATAAATAAATTATTGCCGAGGTTCATTCCTTATTTTGATTATATTGCAAGTATTTCTTTTCAATATTCACAAAAATTGGAACAGATTTACTTGTTCACAACGTTGTTTGAACAAAATTAAAAAATGTTGTCAGCTAAACATTTTCTTTAGAAAACCGGATAAATTCTTGGCACCCTAAGAACTGAAGTGAATTCATTATTTTATAACTAAATTTGACATTATTTTGTATGAATTATATATGTCGGTACACGCAGAAATAATGGTAGAATTAAAATAATACCATCAAAATACGATAAATGTTTGCATTTTCTTAAAATTTAACAAAAATGAGAGAGGGTGCCAATAACTGGCGCAGTGCCAACCACTAGTGCTCTTACCCTATTTCAACTCAAAAGATTTTAATATGAAATAGAAAACAATTGAATTAAATAAAAAAAGACGAATTTTCCACTATAAAAGATCAATTTTCATTTAAAAATGGAATTGTTACATTTTCAGTTGAAGAACCTTATTCTCAACAACAACAAAAAACTAATTTTACACAAAATAAATGATTTTTCAACAAAAATAATACATTTTCAAAGGAAAAAGTGAATTTTAAACAAAGGACTTCAACATTCCACCCAAAAGATTTTTTTATCAAGAAATTTAATTATCTAAACATGAAATACATGACAAAAAATGAATTTTTAACCCAATAGTTAAATTTTCAACCCAAAAGATGAAATTTCTACCCAAAAAAAGACAAATATTCAACAAAGTAGTTAAATTTTCAATCAAATAGATGAATTTTCAACCAAGGTCAAAGAAAGAAATGAATTTCTTAACAAAATACATGAATTTTCAACCAAATTTTGAATTTTTAAAGGAATTTTTAACCTATTAATTTAATTTTCAACCACAGAAATTAATTTTCAACCAGAAATATGAATTATTTAGCAAGAAGATTAATATTCTACCGCGAAAAAAGAAGTTGCAACAAAATAGATAAATTTTCAACCAAAAAGCCAAAAAAGCCAAAAAATGGAATAGTTAAATTTTCAGTTAAACGAATTATTTTCAATAAAAAAACTAATTTCCAATCAAATAAATGACTTTTCTAACAAAAACATTAACTTTCTACCAAATAAGATTCATTTTTAACAACCAGAAAATGAATTTTTAACCCAATAGTTGAGTTTTAAACCCAAGATCTGAATTTTCTACAAAAAAAGACAAACTTTCAACAAAATAGCTAAATTTGTAAGCAAACAGATAAATTTTTAAACAAAAAGATTTAATGTCTGCTCAGAAGGATGAATTTTGGTCAACAAATAGAATGGATAAATTTTCAGTTGAAAAATTAATTTTCAATAAGAAAAACTAACTTTTAATCAAAGAAATGAATTTCTTAACCAAATACATGCATTTTCAACAAAATTTAGAATTGTCAGAGGAATTTGCAACCTAATAGTTAAATTTTCAACTAAAGACATAAATTTATAATTAAAAAGGTGAATTACTAACTAAGAATATTGATATTCTACCACAAAGACAAAGCTCAACAAAATACATAAATTTTCAACTAAATAGTTGAATTTTGAAGTGAAGAAGATAAATGTTAAACTAGACATGGAATAGTTAAATTTTCAGTTGAAAAAATTCATTTTCAACACAAAAAAACAACAACTTTCCAACAAAATCATTAAATTTTTAAGCAAAGTAATGAATTTTTAACTAAGATAATGAATTTTCAATAACAAAAAAATGAACTTTTAACCAAAAAGAGGAATTCGTTACCAAAAAAAGACAAATGTTCAACAAAATCGTCCAATTTTGAACAAAAAAAAAAGGGTTTTCAACTGAAATGATGAATCATGAACTTAAATAATTGAATCTTCAACGCAAAAAAGAAGGGAAGTGAATTTTTAACTAAATAGGTCAATTTTCTAACAAAGTAGGAATACCTACATTTTTAGTCATTAAAATTAATTTTCAACAAAATAGTTAAATTTTTAAGAAAAAAAATAAATTTGAACTAAATTGAATTTTTAACTGAACAAGATAAATGTTCAAACAAACATGGAAGAGTTAGATTTTTAATGAAAAAAATAATGCTTAAAAATGTCAACTAAATAAATAGATTTTGAACAAAAAAAACAAGATTTTTCAACTAAAATAATTAATCAACTAAAATGATCAATCATCAACCAAAAAATGAATTTTTAGGAAGTAGTAGATTAGCGAAAATCTTGAAAATTTAATCAAATAGTTATATTAGAAGAAGAATCCTGAGACCAAAGTCAAATTTACGGGATTATTCGAGCAAGAATTTATTTGAATACCCTGTATATTCCAAATTTTTTCGTTTTTCTTTTTATGATGTATTCTTGAAAATATGGAATTTCAATCTTGAAAAATTTGGAAAACCTCTAAAGTTTCAATTTCTAAAGTGAAATTTGTCATATTACACCATGGACATAAATGTCACATTTTTCTTAATCTTGAACGTTAAAAATAAATTTTTGATCTGAAAAGAAAATAATTATATAAAATTATAATATAATATAAAATATAAATAATATAAATAATAAATATATAAAATTCGAATCAAATTTAAATAGACAAATTTAATTCTACCTTGATGAATATTTCATCCAGAAATACCTTGAAAATATATTTTTTATGTTTTTTAAATGTCATAAGCAACGTTTTCAAATCATACAATATTTTCTGTAAGATCCATAAAAAAAATGTTGAAAAATTGCCTCTTAATTTTAAATTGAAATCATACCTTCTTGTCTGGCGTTTCATCAGTTCCAAGGGCCTCGACAACGAAGTCTTTGAGATGAGAGATTGGATTTTTTATCGCGTCGATAAACCAGACATCGTAATAAAGATTCGATCGAAATATTGGCGTCGAGATCATCAATGGATTCTTCATATTCAGGGATGAGACGATATCCTGAATGACCTAAAAGATTTCGTTCATTAAATATAATTTTATCTCAATTTCACAGAACTCAAAAGAAGAAAAAAACTAATTTCAGGGATCACAGGGCAAAAGGAGCTCAAAAAATGGAAAATAGGGTGGGTTTCTCATGAAAAAGGGGAAAATAGGGGAAAGATTAAACATTTATTTTCAAATGTCGAAAAGAACAAATAATCCTTTTGTAAGAAATGTTACATTTTCCAATAATTTTCAATGATTTTTCAATGATTTCTGCCATTAAAGATTTATATGTTTAACATCGTTCTCATAAATATTTCTTTCCAAGTTTTGTCCTTTCATTCTTACTATAATTAATACTTTCAATATAAATTTAAAACTAAACTCTTCTGTTCTCTTTCTTAAATTTACTATTCAAAATTTTTTTTAAATTAAAAAAATTGCCTTATTTAAAATGTTTTGAAAATATACAAAAACATGTTTTTTTTATTGATTCGTTCTCATTTTTTATTCATGGGCAAACATTGTCGTGGTGTTTATAACGTTCCAAAATCGAAAAAAATATATGAAATCCCAAAAATCGTAACTAATGACATTTTTTCCCGAAAAAGCAAAATAAAAGATTTTTTCTTTGGTTCAAGCTGAATAAATTGCAGGTTTGACTTATTCAACTTTTTAAAAAATGTTTTTGTACATTTCGAATGTTTAAAAAATTGTAACTGAGCAAGAAATTTATTTTTAAATTTGCAATTTTAAATTTTCAACAAATAAGATAATTTTTTAACAAAATAGTTAAATTGTTGAATTAAGAACATAAGTTTTTAACCAAAAATCGAATAGTTACATTTTCGTTTCAAAAAATTAATTTTCAATTGAAAAAACTGCATTTTCTCCCAAATTGTTGAATTTTGAAGCCTGAAAGAAGAATTTTCTACAATGCAGTTGATTCTTCAACACGAAAATATGAATTTTCAATTAAACAGTTAATTTTCAACCAAACATTAAAATTTTTAACAAAGTAATTCAAAAGTCGACCAATTAGTTGAATTCTCTACCAAACTATTGAATTTTCCAGAAAAAATTCAAATTTTCTACAAAACAGTTGAATCTTGAATCCGAAAACACGAATTTGCCACAAGAGTTGAGTTTTCAAACAAAACAGATTTTTCAGTCAATAAAGAAAAAAAATTGTATTCAAAATGTCGAATTTTAAAGCAAGAAGATTATTTTTCTACAAAAAAGGACGAATTTTTGACAAATTACATAAATTTTTTACCAAATTTTTGAATTTTCAAAATAAAGAAGATCAACTTTGAACCAAAAATGGAATTGCTACATTTTCATTTCAAGAAACTAAATTTCAAATAAAAATAAAAAAATTATCTATTAAATTACTGAATTTTTGAGCCAAAAAAAAAGAACTTTCTACATTACATTGGAATTTTTGACTCAAAAATATAACAGGGTTCACAGCGCAAAAGGAGCTAAAAAAAAGGGGAAATATGATAATTTTCTCACGGAAAAAGGGAAAAATAGGGGAAAGATTAAACATTTATTTTTACATGTCGAAAAGAAAAAACAATCTTTTTATAACAAATGTGACATTTTTTAAACAATTTTCAATGATTTTTCAATGATTTCTGCTATTAAAGAATTTATTTTTTAAAATTGGATACTTTCAATTTAAATTTAAAACTACTCTCTTCAGTAGACATCCAAAATAAGTGAAGAAACAAATTTTTTAATCAGTAAATATCTTTAGTGGTCTTTTTGAAATTCACAATTAAAAATTGTAACAATTCAGAAAAGAAATTTGCCTTATTAACATTTTTTTTAGTGTACTAAAACATGTTTTTTGGATTGATTCGAACCTGGAATTTCTTCAGCTTGAACCAAAGAAACACTTTATTATTTTTTATTCATGAGAAACATTTTTTTCATGGTGTTTATAATGTTCCGAAATTGCAAAAAAGATAGGAAATCAAAAAATCCTAACTCACGACAAAATTTTTTTCCGAAAAACACCAGTTTTTAACCTAAAATGGAATAGTTACATTTTCGTTTCGAAAAATTAATTTTCAATTAAAAAAATTGAATTTTCGCCAAAATTGTTGAATGTTGAAGTCTCAAAGAAGAATTTTCTACAATGCAGTTGATTTTTCAACACAAAAATGTGAATTTTCAATTAAAAAGTTAATTTTCAACCAAAATTAAAATTTTTAGTTAAAAAACCTAGTTTTTAACAAACAAACAAAATTTTAACTGGAATAATGAACTTTTAACTGAAATATGACGCAAGGACGAATTTTTTTACAAATAACATAAATTTTTAACCGAATATTTGAATTTTCAAAATAAAAAAGATCAATTTTGAACCAAAAATGGTATTGCTACATTTTCATTTGAAAAAACTAATTCTCAAATGAAGAAACCAATTTTCTACCAAATTATTTAATTTTTGAGCAAAAAAAAAAAACTTTCTACAATATATTTGAATTTTTAACTCAAAAATATAAGCTTTCAATACAAAAAATAGTTTTCAATCAAAAATTGCAATTTTCAGTTTGAAAAAATGAATTTTTAACAAAGTAGTTTCATTTTCAACCCAAAAGACAGCTTTTCAACAAAATAAATATATTTTCAACTAAATAGTTAAATTTTTAACCAACTTTCCGCCAAAAAAATATAACTTTTGAACGAAATTTGAACTTGCAACAGAATAGTTGAATTTTCGACTAAAAAAGATCAATTTTCAAACACAAATGGAATAGTTCAATTGTAAGTTTAAAAAAATTAATTTTCAACGAAAAAAAAGTTTCAACAATAGTTAAATTTTCAAGTGAAGATTTAAAAAATCGGACATTGCATTTTAATTGAGTATTTAACTTTGTACATTTAAACTAAAATCTGTTAATCTTCTAATAATTGTTTGAAAAGTACTGTATATTTTGTAACATTTTTTTTTGTCACATTTTCAATTTGCTTTAAAATGTTTCATCTTCAAATTTTTTTCAAGAGTATTTATTTTTAATGGTCAGCACTTGAAACGTGTACCTTATTTATCCATAAATAATTTATTTAGGTTGCTTTAATTGTTATTCAATAACGGGTACAATTTCAAATATCGTATATTTAAAGAGAAAGTGGGGAAAAAGGGGAAGTTTTTTGAGAATAGGGGGAAAAAGGGGAATTTCAAGAAAAAAGGGGAAACTAAGAAAAAAAGGGGAAGACTGTACACCCTGGAATTTACTTACATCGCTCGTTGCTGTTGCTGTTAAAGCAATCACTGGAATTTCAGGAAAAGACTCCCGGAAGTAGGAAAGCTTTCGGTAACTCGGTCGGAAGTCGTGGCCCCATTGGCTGAGACAATGGGCCTCGTCGACTACTAAATACGAGAGAGATTTGTTGCTGCTCAAGGATTTCACGATCGACTGAAATTATTTCCTTGGAATAAGAATTTAGAATTTAAAAATAATATATTAAATATTTAATTACCCTAAAATTTTGTTGGAGGCACATTTCGGGTGTTACGTAGAGCAACTGAATTTTTGGAGACTTGGAAGTTAGATCGTCTATGATTGCTTTTCTTTCATTTGTAGTCGTTTTCGCATTTATTGCACGAGCAACGATTCTTTTACTCTCCAGAAAGTCTATTTGATTCTGAAAAAAGGGAAAATTAATAATCAGGGTGTCTACTCGAATCCTGGAAAAAAATTCCCAGAGCATGTATATAATTTCGTGAGTTTATTATAAATAATTTTTTTCAGTCTTTGTAAATATCTAAATATGCAAAAATAGTACTATTAATTTAAAAAATTAAAACTTAGAAGGGTTCGAGATAAATATTACTGAAACAATAATTAATAATTTCTTGAATTTGTCCTTAAAGTTTAGGAATTTGAATAATAACTCAAATTTCTATTTGATCTTCCCATACTTCAAATTCAGTACATATTCAAGTAAAATTAATGTGGGTACTATATTAAATTCAATCTAAAACGCTTTTAAATTTCTCAATTTTAAATGGAAAATATTGCATTTTCAACAACATAGATGAATTTTTAACTAAATAGTTAAATTTTCTATCAAAAATATGAATTTTCTGAAAAAGATTATTCAACAAAATACATGAATTTTCAACCAAATAATTAAATTTCCGATTAAAAAGATCAATTTTCAACCAAATAGTTGAGTTTTTATTCAAAAAATATCAATTTCCAACCAAAGATGTAATAGTTAAATTTTCAGTTAATCATTCATATCCAATTTTAAAAAATGTTCAACAAAATAGTTAAATTTTAGACCAAATTTTGAAACAAAAAGATGAATTTTCAACTAAAATAGAAAATATTTAACAGAAAATTCAATTTTTTACCCAAAAGATGAATTTTTTACAAAAAGACGATTTTTCAATAGAAAACATGAATTTTTAAACAAATAGTTGAATTTTCAACTAAAAAAGATCAATTTTCGACAAGAAATGGAATAGTTACATTTTCAGTTATAAACATTAATTTTCAACAATACAAAAAAATTAACAAAATAGTTCAATTTTCAACGCAAAAGATTAATTTTTAAGAAAAGAGTTTAACTTTCAAGCAAGTACTTTTATTTTCAATCAAAATCATGATTTTTTAAGTAGAATGATGAATTTTCAACTAAAATGATGAATCTTTAACTTTCTTTCTTTAACAAAAAGACAATTTTTCAATAAATTGCATGAATTTTTAACCAAATAGTTGAATTTTCAATTTCAATTGGATTCAATTGCCTAAATTTATAAATTATTCAATTTTCCCAGACGTAAAAAAAGAAGATTTTATTCTT
Organism: Andricus quercusramuli; assembly: GCA_932178445.1. Taxonomy (NCBI): domain Eukaryota; kingdom Metazoa; phylum Arthropoda; class Insecta; order Hymenoptera; family Cynipidae; genus Andricus; species Andricus quercusramuli. The sequence goes on from CAKNXH010056986.1 coordinate 8,895, forward strand.
CTTATAAATTGAATTTACAGCTAAAATGATGGAATCTTCAATAGGAATAATTTAATTTTCAACAAAACAGTTAAATTTTCAACCAAAGTGATCAATTTTAAACCAGAAAGATTAATTTTTATCCAAATAGTTAATTTTTTACCTAAAAAACATCAATTTTCTACCAGAAATGGTATAGTTAAATTTTTAGTTGAAAAAAATAATTCTTGACGGAAGAAAAACGAAATTTAGAAAAATAGTTAAACTTTCAAGCAAAGTGATGAATTTTCAACTGAAAAGGAAAAACTAAAATTCGATTAGTTGAATTTTCAACCAAAAAGATTAATATTTCAACTAAAATAATGAATCAATCTTTCACTGGCATAGTTTAATTTTTTAACCAAAACGATGAATTTTCAGCTAAAATGACGAAATATTCAACAGGTATATTTAATTTTAAAGTTAAAAAAATAGTTTTCAATCACAAAAACACAAATTTTTTGACAAAATAGTTACATTTTAAACCAAAAAGATGAATTTTCAACTAAAACTGTGAATCAGTCTTCAACTAGAATAGTTGAATTTTCAACCAAATAGTTGAATTTTCAAACAAGATTTTTTTTCTACCAAAAATGACGACTTTTTAACAAATTACGCTAATTTTCAACCAAATAGTTGAATTTTCAACTAAAAACGAACAAATTTAAACCTAATTGTTCAATTTTGAACTAAAAATATTAATTTTCCAAGAAATTATTAGTTAAATTTTCAGTTAAAAAAATTAACCAAGAAAAAAAGGACTTTTCAACAAAATAGTTAAATTTTCAACCGAAGTGGTGAATTTTAAACTAATATGATGAATCTTCAACACGAATATTTGAATTTTAAGCAAAATACATGAATTATCAAGTAAAAAAGATCAACTTTTAACCAAAAATTGAATAGTTAAATTCTCAGTTAAAAAATATAATGTTCAACCAAATAGATGAATTTTCAGCTAAAATTATGAAGTATTCAACAGAATTAGTTAAATTTCCAGTCAAAAAAATAGTTTTTAACAATAAAAAACGAATTTTTAACAAAATAGTTAAATTTTCAGTCAAAAAGAGGAATTTTCAACAAAAATAATGAATCAATCTTCAACTGGAATAGTTGAATTTTCAACCGAAAATATTCATTTAAAAAAAAAGAGTTTAACTTTCAACCAAGTAGTTTAATATTCAACTACAATCATGATTCTTTAACTAGGATAGTTGAATTTTCGTCCAAAAAGGTGCATTTTTAAACAAGAAAATTAACTTTCTGCAAGAAAAAAACGATTTTTCAACAAATTACATGAATTTGTAACCAAATTGATGAATATTCATCTAAACGATGAATCTTGAATAGAAATAGTTGAATTTTAAGGAGAATGCATGCATTTTTAACTAAAAAAAGATTAGTTTTCAACCAAAAATTGAATAGTTAAATTCCCAGTTTAAAAAGTTATTGTTCAACCAAAGAGATAAATTTTCAGCTAAAATGATGGACTATTCAACAGAAATAGTTAAATTTTTAGTTAAAAAAATTAATTTTCAAAAATATAGTTAAATTTGCAACCAAAGTGATGAATTTTCAACCAAAACGATGAATAATTAACTGGAATGCTGATATTTTTAACCAAAAAGAGGAATTTTCAAACAAGAAGATTCAGTTCCCATAAAGAATACGATTTTTTTAACAAAATACATGAATTCTCAACGAAACTGTTGAATTTTCAACCAAAAAAGAAAATTTCAAACAAATACTTGAATTCTGAACGAAAAAAGATCAACATTCAACCAAAAATGAAATAGTTAAATTGACAGATAAAAAAATTAATTAACCAGGAAAAAAAATGTCAAAAAAATAGTTAAATTTTCCACTAAAGTAAGGAATTTTTAAATAATATGAGTCTTTAACAAGAACAATTGAATTATAAACAAGATACATGAATTTTTAAATAAAGAGGATACGTTTTCAACCAAAAATTAAATATTTAAATTCTCGGTTTAAAAAGTTCATGTTCAACAAAAGAAATTAATTTTCAGCAAAAATGATGTTGCATTTTTAAGCAAAAAGATGATTTTTCAACCAAGAAGATTAATTTTCTAGAAGAAGAGCGAATTTTCAACAAAATACAAGAATTTTTATTTAAGAAAATTAATTTCCAGCTAAAAAAAACGAATTTTCAACAAAATAGTTCAATCCAGTAAAAAAAAGCTACTTTTAAAAATAAAAAAAACATTGCTATTTAATCGGATCTTACAAATTAGAAAAAAAATTAAGCACTTTCTTAAAAATAATTAAATAATTATCATTATTATCCATTTAATATTTAAGAAATAAGAATTGCTTTGAAATGTTCAAACTTACTTTCACCAAAGCGATAAGTGGCGAAATGACTAATGTCACCGATTTTTCCTTTAAAACAGCAGGTAACTGAAAGCAGAGAGATTTCCCTGAACCAGTCGGCATTCGAATAAAAACATCCTTGTCCCCTGAAATTTTAGATTTTTTGGTTAATTTTACTTATTTTTCTATAATTTTCTATAATTTTCTATAATTTAAACTCGATAATTCGAAGTTTTTCAGTCCCGAAGCACTGCGAATTATGGAGGTTTCACGGTATTAAAATTATTAAAAATAGTTCATAAAGGATGGTCGCAGAACTGCATTTTCAAAATTCCGTGACTATTTCCTGACTTTTCCCTGACTAATTTTTCATTTGATGGATTTTAATAGAATAAAAAAAAACACAAGATAAGTGATGAAAATGTGTTCGTTAAAGCCGAAAGAGTTTTAACAAAAGAGAATTCACAATCACCAAATAAAAGTTGTCGATTTTATTAAATTTCCAAAGATTTCAAGGAATTTTAAAGATTTCTAGGGATTTGAACAATTGTTTTTTAATTTAACTTTAATGAATAAATTTACTTTAAATTATATTCAAGGGCTTTCAATTGATTTACATTTCTTTTAATATAAAAAATGTCAAGGGATTTCTAGAGAACTTTGTATAATATATATTTACAATGGTATCGAGAAATGTTAAGAGACTGCAAAACCTTTTCATGTGAATTAAAATTAAAGTCGGAGAAATTTTTGCTGTGTAAAGTTTATTTGTTCAGAATCGATATTTTTTACAATATTTTACAATATTGGTGTATTATTTATTCCAATACTGATTATCCTATAACTGTTATTTTAAATTTGCATTTTAATTTTGGGTGATTTTGAAATTAGAATGCTGCTTGGTTTGTATTTATTTTTAATTCTTGGGGCTCTTTTAAAGTAAATCAGAAATGCTTTTGAATTTAGTTTTTTTTTTATTTATAACGCACTTTAATTTCAGTTTGCTCTTTAATTTTAGAGCTATTTTAATCAAATTTAAGAAATTAAATTCAGAATAATCAAACTTTTAATTCCTCTTTAACGTCCAACATTAAAATTCAACAACGAAATTCTTTGATATTAAATTCCAAATTTTATCATTAGATTCTTAGTTGTTTTTTTATTTTCTAGAATTTCGTAGTTAAACTTTTAATTATGGCCCACTTTAAATTGAGAATTTAAATTTACAATTCTTTGACATTTGGAATGCTTGCATTTTAAATTTACTTTCCAATTACGCTTTTAATTTTTAAAATGCTTTCAAATCTTAGGTTCTCAAATTTGTACGATTAGGGAATTGCTAATTTCTGAAGGCCGTAATTTCAAAAATTTAATGTGTTTTTAAATTGAGATCCTTTGATCTATTATTTATCTATTTTTAAAAATAATGAATTGATAATTTTCGTAGACCTTCATTTCAAAAATTAATTTAATTAATTAATTATTAATTAAATTAATAATTATTATTAATCTATTTTAAAAATTTTAACAAAAAATTCCAGCCTTAAAAAACAATTAATTATTATTTTGACGGGTCTTAAGGGAATCAAAACAAAATTCTTTAAATTCCTGGGAAAATTTCGAATGTTTTTTTTATTTTTAAAAATTAGCTTCAAGAGAAAATTGGAAAAGATTACAGAATATTTCAAATGATATCCTGAAATTTCGAAAGAGAATATAGAAGATCTTATTGCAAAATTTTGCAATTTTGCAAGGTTTCATTTTAAAAATAATTCGAGTAATTTTAAGAAACATTTAGACATTTTAAAAAGATTAAAAAATAATTGTAAGGTTTCAAGTGAATAAAAAATGTTTTTCAGATTCATGGGAAAATCTCATATGATTTTTTATTTTTTTTTTTAATGAAGTCTAAGATAAAATTGAGAAAGATTTATAATCACCTTAGATTATTTTCTAAAATTTTGAAAAAAAATGTTAAAGATTTTATAGCAAAATTGTGCAATATTACAAAATTTTAGAAAAAATCGAGTAAGTTTGAAGATATCTAAAAGTTTTGAAACGATTAGAAAATAATTAAAAGTTGTTAAGATTGCAAAAAATTAAAAAAGAATAGATTTCGAAAACAGAAGCTTTTTGAGAATTTTTGTAGGTTTCAAGAGAATGAAGAAATGTTCTTTAGATTCCTAGGACAAATAAAAATGATTTTTCACTTTTTAAAATTAATTTCAAGAAAATATTTAAAAAGATTTCAAAACATGTCAAGATTTTGAAGGAGAATGTTTCAATTTGGCAGGATGAAGAAATCACAAAAAAAAAATCGAGTGAATTGGAGAAATATTGACAAGATTCGAAAAGATTCAAAAATCATTTTAAACTTGAAAATAATACTTTTTTTAAATGGAAGTTTTTAAAAATTTCAAAACAAAATTTCAAACATTTAAAAGAGTATTGAAAGATTTCAACAGCATTAAAAATTACATACAATTCCTGAGAAAATTAAAAATAATTTTTTGTTTAAACAAATTAAGTTTTAAAGAAAATAAATTTTTTTTGAACATTTCAAAAGATTTCTAAATATGTGGAAGATTTTAAGACATTTTTAAACAAAATTTTCAACGATTTTTCAAAATTTTAGAAAAAATTCGAGTCAGTTTAAATTATTTTTAAGAATCTATGAGGTTTTCAAGAGATTAAACATATTTTAATACTTGGAAAGATTTCCCAAAATTTATCAGATATTTTTCCTGTAAAATAAAAAAATGTTCTTTAAAATTTTCTAGATTCTTTTTACAAGAATTAAAATATTTTTAATCTCTTCGAAATCTCTTAGATTCTTAAGAACCTTTTAAACGGACTCGAATTTTTTTTAATTTTGAAAAATTATTCAAAATTGAAAAAAATTAATGTTTTCAAGTTTAAACTGTTTTTTGAATCTTTTTTTTGTTATGAAATATTTTTAAATATTCCCTGAAAATTAATTTATCAAAATAAAAAATCATTTTTATTTTTTCTAGCAATCTAAATAAATTTTCTTCATTCTCTTGAAACCTTTCAGAATTCTTAAAAAGCTTCTTTTTCCGAAATCTACATTCTTTTTTACTTTTTCAAAATCTTTACAACTTTTAATCATTTTTAAATCGTTTCAAAGCTTTTGAATATCTCTAAGCTTACTTGTTTTTTTTTTAATTTTGTAATATTGCAAAATTGCAAAAATTTGCTATGAAATCTTTTACATTATTTTTTAACATTTTTGAAAATAATTAAAAATGTTTTTAAATCTTTCTCAATTTTACCTTAGACTTTACTAAAAAAAAAAAAAGAATCATTTAAGATTTTCCCATGAAAATAAATAACATTTTTTATTCTCTTGAAACCTTGCAAACTTCTTAAAAAGCTTCTAAATTTTTTACAAAGTTTTCGAAATCTACATATTATTAAAAAAAATTGAATCTTTTTAAGCTTATAATTATTTTTTTATCTTTTAAAACTTCTAAATATATCTTCAAATTACTCAAATTATTTCTAAAATGTAACCTTGCAAAATTGAAAATTTTTGCAATAAAATCTTCTACATTCCCTTTTGAAATTTAGGGAAATAATTTGAAATATTTTAAAATATTTTGAAGTCATTTCCAATTTTCTCTTTAAATTAATTTTTAAAAATAAAAGCTCATTTGAAATTTTCCCAGGAATTTTAAGAATTTTTTTTTGATTCTCTTAAGACCCGCCAAAATAATAATTAAGTTAATTAATTTTTTTAAGGCTGGAATTTGTAGTTTAAATTTTAAAAATAGATTCATAATAGATAAAAGTTTTTAAATTTGAAAACATATTACATTTTTGACATGGCGGCCTTCAAAAATTAGTAATCGTTTTTAGCAAAACTAATTAGCAAATAATTAGCAAACTAATCGTGAAAATTTGAGAACCTAAGATTTGAAAGCATTTTAAAAATGAAAGGCATAATTGGAAAGTAAATTTAAAATCAAAAGCGTTCCAAACTTCAAAAAATTCTAAATTTAAATTCTAAATTTAAAATTTCTCATAATTTAAAGTTTAACTACGAAATTCTAGAAAATAAAAAAAAAACAAGAATCTAGCCATAACATTTGTAATTTGATATCCAAGAATTTCGTAGTTAAATTTGAATGTTGGACGTTAAAGAGGAATTAAAGTTTTGATTTATTCTGCATTTGATTTCTTAAATTTTATTTAAATTAAAATAATTTTAAAATAAAATAATTTTAAAATGGATGAAATAGTATATGATGTGCTGAAAGACGATTATTTCAGTAGACAGCAGTTATTTTGTTTAATTGCATTAATTCATATTTTACTTATAAAAATGCTATAATGACGATATTATTATCATTTCTAAGAAAAAATTTAGCTTTTTAAATAGGTTTATTTACTTTTTACCTTACATTCTTATAGTATATATTTAACGCTAAAAGAAACAATTTAAGCCACTGTGCAATAATTTAATTTGAGAGAATTATTTCTTTAAGGTCGTTGCGCGACCTCGAAATGTTATCCGATTAAATTTTGCTTTCAAACAGCTTACTTTTATGATAAAATGTTAATTTCAAGACTTAATATAATTTTAAGAGCTACAAGTTTGTCTATTGTACGATTTACGTTTACGTTCGTTAAAAAATAAATAATAATTGTATGTCAAAAAAATTCAATTTAGTGAATAGATTAACATTTAAAAATTGAAAAAATTCAAGTTCAAGCTGCTTTTACAATAAAAAAATTTACGTTCAATAATTTGAATTTAAAAATTCTTAATATTAAAAATGTAATTAATTCTTACACTTAAATAAGAAAGATGTAAAGTTCCCAACATAAAAACTAAAGAATTTAAAATCGGAGGAATTAAAAAATAAATGAAATCATCACTAGAAGCTGATGAATTTTTCTAAATAGTATAATTTTAATTGCAAATGATAATTTCAAGTTTGAAGCATCTCAAGATTAATTTTAAATAAAAATCAAAAAACAATATTACTAAAGTATTATTTAACTTTTATAAATTGAAAAATTTTAAGAATAAACAGGTTTCAAAAACAAAATTTAGGTTCAAGCCCTTGAATTTCAAAAATTAAAACTTGAATTTTAAAATCTCTTGATATTATAATGAAAATTAAAAATTAAAATTAGAACCTAAATTTTTAAACAATTTTAAATTGAATTTTTAAAAATCGTATAATTTCAATTCTAAATGATAATTTGCAAATAAATTTTCAACCAACAAGGTGAATTTAAAAGATTCTACTAAAGAGAAGAATTTTCAACTAAAAAAATTTAATTTTCAACCACAAAACACAAACTTTCAACAAAATAGTTACATCTCCGTTAAAAAATGGTATAGTTAGATTTTCAGGTTACAAAAATTAATTAAAAAAACACATTTTTTCAACAAAATAGTTCCATTTTCAACGAAAAAAATGAATTTTCAACTAGAAAAAGAGAAATTAAAAAATGGAATATTTAAATATTCATAAAAAGTGTGGTAGTTTTACTGACCACACAATAAATACTAAATACTAAAAAAATACTACTTAAATACTTAAAGAAAACGGATTTTCAACTGAAAAAAATTAATTTGGAAAAACTATTTTTCAACAGAATACTTCGATTTTCAACGAAACAATGAATTTTCAACTCAAGAAGATGAATTTCAAAACACGGAATAGTTAAATATTCAGTTGAAAAAACTAATTTTTAGCAAAAAAAAAAAGAATTAAAAAAAAATCGGTAAATTTTCAACCCTTTTCAAAAAAGAATACATATTAATATTTTGCCGAAAATAAACGACTTTTCAACTGAAAACAAAAAATTTTCAACAAAAAAATATTTTTTAACAAATTAGTTGAAGTTTTAACGAAAGAAATGAATTTTCAACTAAAGATAAATTTAAAAAAATGGAATAGTTAAATATTCAGTTAAAAAATAAAAATAAATAAATCAACAAAATATTTCAATTTTAAATTAATTTTTCAACAAATCAGTTACATTTTCAATGAAAGAAATGAATTTTCAACTAAAGAAGGAGGATTTATAAAAGGAATAGTTGAAGAATCAAATAAAAAAAATTAATTACAAAATACGAATTTTTAACAGAAATGGTAACTTTCTAACAATTTTTGAACAAGAATAATAATATTCTACCAACAACAAAAAAAAACGATTTTTCAACAAAATAGTTAAATTTTCAATGAAAGAAGTGAATTTTCAACTAAAGAAGTGAATTTAAAAAAATGGAATAGTTAAATATTCAGATAAAAAAAATTAATTACAAAATAGTTAGCTTTCCACCCAAAACTGGTATAGATTTTCAGTTTTTAAAAAATAGTTAAAAAAACATTTCTTCAACAGAATAGTTCAATTTTCAACGAAAGAAATGAATTTTGTACTAAAGTAGATGAATTTAAAAAATGGAATAGTTAAACATTCATGAAAAGTAAGGTAGTTGCTGACTACATGTTAAAAATTCAGTTTAAAAAGTTAACTTTCAACAAACAAAAAAACGAATTAAAAAAAATATATGAAATTTTCAAACATTTTCAAACGAAAATTATAATATTCTATTCAAAAAACGAATTTTCAAGGGGGAAAAAAAGGATTTTTTAACAAAATAGTTCGATTTTCAACGAAAAAAATGAATTTTCAATTAAAGAAGATGAATGTTTAAAAAATGGAATAGTTAAATATTCATTGAAAAAATTAATTTCAACAAAAGAAACGAATTTTCAACAGAATCTGTCAATTTTCAACCATTTTTAAACAATAATAATAATAATATTCTACCCGAAAAAATTTCCATTGGAAAAAAATTATTTTCGACAAAAAAAAGATATTTCAACAAAATAGTTCAATTTTCAACTAAGATGAATGCAAAAAAAATGGATTGGTAATTGATCAATTAAAAAAGGAATTTCAAACAAACAAAAAACAAATTTTAAAAAATCCGTAAATTGTCAACCATTTTCAAAGAATAATAATAACATTCTACCAAAAAATGAATTTTTAACTGGAAAAGAAATAATTTTCATAAGAAAAAAAAAATTCAACAAAATAGTGGAATTTCCAACGGAAGAATGAATTTTAGACTAAAGAAGATGAATTTAAAGAAATGGAATAGTTGAATATTCAGTTAAAAAATTAATTTAAAAAAATTAATTAAAAAAAAATTGGTAAATTTCCAATCATTTTCAAACAAGAATATTTTTCCAAAACAGGCAAAATAATTAGATTTCCAACCAAAAATTGTATACTAAGATTTTCAGGAAAAAAAAAAAATTTTTGATTAAAAAAAAACGTTTCTTGAACAAAATAGTTCAATTTTTTTCAACTAAAGACGTTTTTTTTATACAGAATAGCTAAATATTCATAAAAAGTATGGTAGTTTTGCTGACTACGAGTTAAATATTCTGTTAAACAAAATTTTCAAAAAAAAACAACGAATTTAAAAAAAATCGATCAATTTTAAACCATTTTCAAACAAGAATAATAATATTCAACTAAAAAAAAAAACGAATTTTCAACAACAGAAAAAAGATTGTTAACAAATTTGGTTAAATTCAAACCATTTTCGAACAAGCATAATAATATTCTACCAACAAAAAAAGCAATTTTTTAGCAAAATAGTTAAATTTTCAACGAAAGAAATGAATTTCCAATTAAAGACGAATGAAAACTTGGAATTGTAAATTTTAAAAAATCAAAAAAATAGTTCAATTTTAAACGAAATAAACGAATTTTGAACTAAAGAAGATGAATTTAGAAAAATGGAGATAGCTCAATATTCAGTTTTAAAAAATTTTAAGGAAATCTGTGAATTTTCAACAAAAAAGAAACGGCAAAACGAAATATTTACATATTCAGTTAAAGAAATTAATTTTCACCAAAAAAAACAAAGTCTTTCAGTTTCCTTGAGTCTACTAATTCCAAATTATTTAAAAATTTAATTAAATGAACAGTTTAACATAAAATTAAAAAAAAAAAAATGTAATTCAAAAGCAATTTTGAAAGACAAACAATTTTACGTTCAAGCCTTTGATTTTCAAAAAATTTTATTTTGAATGCTTCTTATATTACAATTTTAAGCTCAAAATTAAATATTTATTTTTGTACTTCAATCAGAAAAATGCAAAGTACCGAGTCTTGAAAAAAATAAAATAAAAGCATTCAGAACTTAAAAATACCGAATCGTTAAAAATAAAAATCTCTTCTTATTCGCGAAAATTCCTCTCCTTTAATTCAAAACTGATTTCCCCCGAAGATTTAATGCAAAAAGACATTAAAAACTGCAAAATTATAATACGCGTATGCCCTAAAAGCCTGAAAGAAAGAAAATGTAAGATGGAAAAATAAAAATTAAATTAAATTAAAATTAAATTACAAGGATTGTATTTCTATTCTTAATTTATAGAAAGTCGGTAAAAAAAATCGAGATTTATTGGTAAACGAAGAAAAAGCCGAATTTTCAAGAAAATAGTTATATTTTCAA
>CAKNXH010056986.1:29761-49660 GCA_932178445.1 Andricus quercusramuli
AAAAAAATTTAAGTTTTTTATCAATTTTAAAATTTAAAGTTGGAAGTGTCCCAAAACAAATTGTAAAAGAAGATCCAAACAATATTACAAACAGTTGCCGAGTCAATTGAAAAAACAAATTTCTAAATTGTCGACCAATCAAAGTCGCAACAATTGTTTACAATTAGCATCTGTCCTTTAAATTGATCTAAAAATAAACCTAGGTAGAATTATCAGCCACAAAATCAGATAAATTGCTTATCAGATCAACTAAAAAAAATAAAATCATGGCCCTTTGCCATCTATCTTCGATCCAAAGAGAAAAGGAAACTTAAAAATAAAATAAAAGCATTCAAAACTTTAAAATGCCGAATCGCTACGAATAAGAATCTCTTTTTATTCGCGAAAATTCCTCAAATGTAATTCAAAACTGATTTTCCCCGAATCTTCGATCAGAAAAGGCATTAAAACCGCAAGATTATAATACGCGTATGCCCTAAAAGCCGAAAAGAAAGCAAATATAAGATGGAAAAACAGAAACGCAAGTTTGAAGATTACTCTTGGATTTGTCTTCCGAATTTTCTAAGATACGAGCCTGAGTTTTTGTATATTTACAAGGTTTCTATTTCTGTTCTTATTTTATAGAAAGTCGGTAAAAGAAATCGAGATACATTGGTAAACAAAGAAAAAATCATAGCAAAAGCAAAACTAGTAACTTTAAAAACCTAACCTCTATAAACAGCAGCGGTGGCTTTTTTTTGCGTCTCATCTTTGAAGTCGTCGTATCCAAATTTCGCTTTTAGTGCCAATTTCAGCATTTTTTCTCAACGAAATAATAAACGAAAGAATTGCGGTTTACTTTTAATTTATTTTAAAGTATCCATGGGATTTAACACGAGAACCCTGACAGATGGCAAAATCCGGATAGTTACTTCAGTACTGGTAACCTGATGGCGAAAATATAACTAGAAATTTTATAGTGACAAAGATCCCTAGGATTCTGTAACTTTTTCATGTAAAAGAAAAAGTTGTGGATCTTTTTATTGTTTTGGGAAAAATTGAGGAGTGTTAAGATTTTTCTTTCAGTTATATTCATCTTTTGATATTTAAGAATAATTATTTTTAAGTTTATCAAAAATTTGTTTTCAAATTCGAGACAATCGATAAGTTTGGCGCGATTTTCAAAAATTAAATGTTTCTAACTTAGAATTTTTGTACAAATTAATAATACGAGTTCATAGTTCATTCAAAAAACAAAGTCAGAATGCAAATTATTCAGTTTGAAAAAAGAAAAGTTTGATATTTTAATAAATAAGAAAGATAAACTTTGACACAAAAATTGAATAGTTCAATTTTCATCCAAAAAGTTGAATCTTCACACCAGAAAATAAAATTTTCAACTTAAAAAAATACATTATTTAACTAAAAAAAAAACGAATTTTCGAGGAAAAAGTTTTTTTTTCTGACCAAAAAAATTCTGCCAAAAAAAGATGGATTTTCAAAATAACAAAAACAGCGAATTTTCAACAAAATGAATTATTTTCAAGCATATAGTTGAACTATCAAAAAAAAAAAAGAATTTCCAGCCAAAAATGGAATAGTTTAATTTTCAGTTTAAAAAAATTACAAACCAAAAAAAAAAGTTTAAAATAAATGTTAAATTTTCAAAAAAAAACTAATAAATTTCCAATCAAAATTATGAATTTTCAAACAAGAATAATAATTTTCTATAAATAAAAAAAATTAACTAAAAGAAAAAACAATAATTAAATTTTTAACCAAAGAAATAAAGTTTTTACTAAGAATTTTCAAACAAAATTAATCTTTTACTCGGAAAACAAATTTCCAACGAGATACATCAATTTTCAACCAAATAGTTAAAGTATCAACTATGAAAAAATTTGCAATCAAATTTTTAAATTTTTAACTAAGAAAATAAACTTTAAACAAAAAATGGAAAAGTTACATTTTTAGATAAAAAAATTTAATTTTTCAACAAAATTGTTTAGTTTTTAACGAAATAAATCAATTTTTAACAAAAAAGAATCACTTCAACAACAAAAAACGAAATTCTCAAACGAAATTAATCTTCTACTCAAAAGACAAATTTTCAACAAAATGTTTGAAAATTCGACTATGAACGAATTTTCAATAAAATTATTAAATCTTCAACTAAGAAAATAAATTTTTGACCAAAAATAAAATAGTTAACTTTTTAGAAAAAAATTCAATTCTTAAAAAAAATGTTCAATTTTAAACGAAATAAATCAATTTTCAACTAAAAAAGAAACGTTTTCAACCAAATAGATGAAATTTCAAATAAAATTTATCTTCTACCCGAAAGACAAAATTTCAACAAAATACATCAATTTTCAACCAAATAGTTGAAGTATCAACCAGGAACGAATTTTCAATGTAATTGTTAAATTTTCAACTAAAAAAATAGATTTTCAACCAAGAATGGAAAATTCAAATTTTTATATAAAAAATTTAATTTGTCAAAAACATGTTCAATTTTAAACTAAATAAATCCATTTTCAACAAAAAAAGAAACGTTCTCAATCAAAAAGATGAATTTTCAAATATCAAAAGAATTTTCAACAAAAGACATCAATTTGCAACCAAATATTTGAAAATTCAACTATAAACGAATTTTCAATAAAATTCTTAAATATTCAACTAGGAAAATAAATTTTCAACAAAAAATGGAAAAGTTAAATTTTTTGATGAAAAAATTAAAATTTTCAACAAAATAGTTCAATTTTGAACGCAATAAATCAATTTTCAACTTTAAGAGAAAAATTTTCAACAAAAAAATGAATTTTTAAACAAAATTAATCTTCTAATCGAATGACAACTTTTTGACAATAGACATCAATTTTGAAACAAATAGTTGAAGTATCAACAATAAACGATTTTTCAATAAAATTGTTAAATTTTCAACCCAAAATGGAAAAGTTAAATTTGTAGATAAAAAATTTAATTGATCAACAAAATAGTTCAATTTTGAAGCCAGTAAATCAATTTGCTTACTTAAAAGAAAAATTTTCAAACGAAACAAATATTTTCAAACAAAATTAATCTTCTACTCGGAAGACAAAATTTCAAAAAAATACATTAATTTTTAACCAAATAGATAAAGTATCAGCTAGGAACGAATTTTCAATGAAATTGTCAAATGTTCAACAAAAAAAAAGAAACGTTTTCAACCAAAAAGATGAATTTTCAAATATAAAAAAATTTTTCAACAAAAGATATCAATTTTTAACCAAATATTTGAAAATTCAACTATAAACGAATTTTTAATAAAATTCTTAAATATTCAACTAGGAAAATAAATTTTCAACCAAAAATGGAAAAGTTAAATTTTTGGATGAAAATTAAAATTTTCAACAAAATTGTTCCTTTTTTAAACGCAAAAAATCAATTTTCTACCTTAAAAGAAACATTTTCAACAAAAAAAAAATGAATTTTTAAACAAAATTAATCTTCCACTCAAAGGACAAACTTTTTAACAAAAGACAGCAATTTTCAACCAAATAGTTGAAGTTTCAACTATGAACGAATTTTCAATACAATTGTTAAATTTTAGCTAAGGAAATTAATTTTCAACCAAAAATGGAAAGGTTAAATTTTTAGATAACAAATTTTATTCATAAACAAAATAGTTCAATTTTAAATGCAATAAATCAATTTATAACTTCAAAAGAAAAATTTTCAACCAAAAAAATGAATTTTTAAACAAAATTAATTTTCCACCCGAAGGACAAATTTTTAACAAATGACATGAATTTTCAACCAAAAATATAAATTATTTTTTTTGCAAAATAGTTATATTTTCAACCAAACAAATGAATTTTCAAACATAAAGAGTATTATTCTGCCGAAAAAGACGAATTTTCAATAAAATTCAGGAATTTCCAACCATATACTTGAATTTTCAATCAAACAAAAGAATGTTCTCAACCAAAAAGATGAATTTTCAACAAAAAAACGAATTCTCAACAAAAAAGTTTAATTTCCATCAAAAAATGGTATCGTTACATTTACGTTTCATTTTCAGTTAAAAAAATAATTTTTTGAACCAAAAAAAAGGAGTTTCAATAAAATATTAAATTTTAGGATTCTTTAACATTTTCATGTAAAGCAACCTTTCTTATACAAATTAATAATAAAATTTTATAGTTTATTCGTAACACAAAATAAAAATTTAAGTCATTCAGTTTGTAAAGAAAAAAATTAATATTTGAATAACTAATAAAGATAAATTTTGAATCAAAAATTGAATAGTTCAATTTTCAATCAAAAAGATGAATTTTCAAACCAAAAAGTCGAATTTTCGATTTGAAAAAATACATTTTTTGACCCAAAAAAAAACGAATTTTCGACAAAATAGTACAATTTTCCAACAAAGAAATTAATTTTTCACCAAAACAGATGAATTTTCAAACAAGAAATTTTCTGCAAAAAAATTCTACCAAAAAAAGCTGAATTTCCAACAACAAAAAAAGACGAATTTTCAACAAAATAGTTAAATTCTCAACAAAAAAAAAACGACAACTAATTTTGGAATAATTTTTAAACAGAATAATAATGTTCTACGAAAAAGACGCAATTTTAACAAAATGCATGAATTATTTTTAACCATATAGTTGAACCGTCGACTAAAAAAGATAAATTTTTAACCAAAAATGAAATAGTTTAATTTTCAGTTAAAAAAAAAATAATTTGGACTCAAATGGATTACAGTTCTAGCCACCGAGCCGGTCAGTCGTGTTTCCCGGTCGCTCCCTGTCATCCCTATTTGAGAGCTTACGTAGCTTATTCGTATTTTGTGTTTTATTGAACTGTAAAGTGAGAGTTAATCGGTTTTTATGACAACCAACGGAGTGGGACGAGCGACGTCCAAGAATTCGTTAATGCTTGCCATGAATAAAAACTCGTATGCTGGCCCGTGCACATGCGCACTGGCTGTTGCCATGCCAACGAAGTCAACACACTACTCGATCATGGCTGTATATACACGACTACAGAGACAGTATGAAACCAACGCATGCGCACCGAAGTGCGCACCAGAATCATCACCAACGATGTCAACATGCGTTTGAAGATTCGAACTTGTGTATTGAGCGAACATAAACAAACGAACATAACCTAAATATGCATCGAGATGTCAAAATATAACATAGAGGAGTGGGAATAACAAGTGACTGCGAAAACAGATCTGCGCATGTGCACTAGGCAGCATACGAGTTTCCATTGGTGGCAAGCATTAACGAATTCTTGGACGTCCCCTAGTAGCAAGATAACTGCAGACTGGCGCAAGCTGGGCGCCAGAAAAAGAAGAATCTGTTTGCAGCCTGGCGCCCGGCTGGTTCCGCTTTGGCGTGCCGTTCTGGCACCAGAGTCTGGTGTAGCAGATCCTGGCCCAGACTGGTCATGATATACACCAGACAAAATTAAAATAACGTAAAATGGTACTAAACAGGTTTCTGTAATAGTTTTACTCTATATTTGAGCCCTTTCTGGGAGAATATTCTGCGGAGACGTCACAACATTAGACACATTGAAATATTAAAAACATAACCTGTTGTCGTATAAGCTTGCATGCTTGCATGTTTGGTCGCATACTTGTGAATCGTTCAAATTTCCGATTGCTAGATTTGAAATTTCATTAGTTATATCCTACATTAATTACTAGTGTTTAAACTAAATACCAGAATCTGGTTCCTTTATTCACCAGATTCTGTTTTTCGTCTAGTCTGATCATTTCTCCCGCCAGTCTGGTCAACTATAGGGAGCAGATGCTGAGACAGACTCTGGCGTCTGTCATACAAGGCAGACGTTGCTACTAGGGTCGCTTGTCCCACCGCTGAAAAGATCTCGAAACAGTTTTGAATGGCATTAACCTGATTCAATACTTTGCGTCATGAAAGGCATTGTATGGCATTCAAGTGGGTGGCTCGGCGAACCGCATTGAATAGCATTAACGCCAATTCACTTAACAGTATTACCATGATGTCAGTTTAATGCCTTTCCATTTGTGCGCATTGAAAATGATTGGAACGAGACAAGATTCAAGCCATAAAACGCATTTAATGGCATTTCGGACAAGAATGCAATTAGTACGCACTTCAAGGCATTGAAGTGTCTACTTTTTTAAATGCCATTCTATGCGTCTCAATGAACTCCTTGTTACCGGGATACCACTCCTTACTAAAAAAATCTTAGAAGAACTCAAAATCTATGTATAAAACCAGATGTCAGCTCTTGGAAGAGAAAAACAAAGCATTCGAAGAAAAAGTCAATATTCTTGAAAGAAGCTAGAATTTTTAGACATAGAAGAAAGGTCTAGGAATATTTTTCTCTACAATGTAAAGGAAGATTCGACTAACAATGAGAATCTTTTTGAGGCGGTTAACAAGATTTTCAAGGAAGCTAAAATTAATATACCTATTGTTTGCTTCGAAAAGGTGATTAGACTTAGAAAAAGATGGACCAAGACCTGTTCTAGTTACATTTACGAACTCGAGATTTAAATATGAGATATATTCAAGAATGCTAAAAATCTGCGCTCACTGAACAAATATTTGTTCGAGAACGCAAGAAGCTTCGAGATTACCAACAAAAGCTGGAGAGTCTTGGGAAGTCCTCAACGATTAAAGGAACCCGATTATTCATGGATAATCAGTATTTCGATGTGTCTTCAACGGCTAAGATTGTGGCAGAGAAGAGTGAAGACGTTTATCACTTCGATGGTGGAATCTCAAATTCTTCTGTAAGCTCTGCTTCTGGCAAGAAAAGGGCAAGAGGACGCCCTCAAAAATCACAATCTCCCAGTACTGATTTAAATAAAAAAATCAAACATAGTCAAAAGGGAAATGCAATCAAAGCTTTTTTAAAGGAATCGCCGGGAGGAGCAAACTCCAAAACGATCCCAAGTTTATAAACGGTTCGCCAACAGTACCAGCAAATCGAATTATATTGTGGAATGCAAGGGGGTTTAATAATCTAGATGACATCTATCAATACACTACTACAGATGACATAATTTGTATCCACAACGTAATATCGATTGTCAAGTTGTCTACAGTGCAGCTACGAGAGAATCCTCAAAAGGAAGAGCAATGGGGGGTCTACTCATCATCAACAACGGAAACAAATATAAAATGGAAACGATATGTGCGGCACAGGATTACATTTTTGTTAAACTCGAAGGTAATCGTTTTAATATAGTTATTGGATCAATATACTCTAGCCCGCTAATTCTAATTTTGAAAATTTCCTTTTCAATATAAGCGAAATAATCTTTGACCTGTCATTGAAATATCCGGAATACTCGATAATTGTGGGAGGGGATTTTAACGGTAAAATTGATGAAATGAATCAATTAGAGGAGGAGACTCTCAGTAGCAATGTAAATTTGTATGACGCAAGAACTAAGTCTAGTCCCTGATTGGGAAAATAGGGGAAAACAGATGGTGAAAGCTTTGAAAAAAATGGGTTTCTTGTCCTGAATGGGAGAAATAAAAACGACTGCCCAGCTCAATGTATATTTCCTAAGAGAAAAAAGTTCTTCAATTATAGATTTTTCCTGGTCTAATAATGTGGGAATACAGTCAATAATAGAGGATTTCCAAGTGCTGAGGATTCCAACTCGATCGGATCATGGTATGATGCACAATGCAGAAAGAGTAAAAAAGAGCTAAAACAAGTACTTATGAATTATTGTGAACAACAAAAAATCAATCCTGATGCTGTGTCGATTTATACGAATTATGAAAAAGTTAATAAAAAATTATTAGATTCCAATAAGGAAGGTTACAAGAACTCCTTATTAGATTCTCTGGCGAATGCAATCGACTCTAAACAATTCTGGAAGATAGTGAATAGCTATAATTTTAAACCTTCGTATAATGATGATATAGACTTAATCATATGGGATCAGTACTTGAAATCTCTTTATCCAGTTCGGGATCCAAATTCTTACTTGATAACGATTAATAATTTTCGAAATCCTTATCTTGATTCACATATAACTCTTGAGGAAACTACTTCAAGCTTGAAACAGTCAAAAAATTGTAAGGCCCCTGGTCCGGATGGTATTAGCTATGACTTTTAAAAAAAATTTTCCGGCAATCTGATCCTTTACTTAAACTCGTTACTTAATGAGATAATTGATGAAGAAAAGGTTCCAATATCGTGGCCTCAAAAATTTCTTAGAATTATACACAAGAAAAGGGATGTTACTGATCCTGCTAACTAGCGTCCTATTGCCTTAGTTAACTGCATTACAAAGATATTTACGCTGAAGACATGCAACTCCTTCCAGAGTGTCAGGCAGGTTTCAGGAGGGGGAGAGGTTGCACGGATCAGATATTTATGATTCAAAATCATCTGAGACTGAACGGAGGCAAACTTTTTGTACTCTATGTTGATTTCAAAGCAGCGTTTCCCTCAGTCATAATATCTTATGGAACAAATTAATCTCGAAAGGTTGTGGATCAAAATTCATTAGATTAGTAATAGATTTCTACTCTAAAGCTAATATTACGATCAAGGGAAATAAGGACATCTCTGGATCGGTAGATGTAACGAAAGGAGTCATGCAGGGGAAGGTTCTAAGTCCAACAATGTTTACATGTTTAATTGCTGTTTTACAAGAATTTATGTATACCAGAGGTCTCAGAGGTGTATCTATAGCCCATTTTTTGGAAGTATTGCTCTTAGCTTACGCCGACGATTTACCTTTCTTTGCGGATTCTTTAGTTGGAATGCGTAAGATTCTTGAAGGATTATTAGATTACTGTAGGATAAATGAGCTCGAAGTCAACATAGACAAAACAACAAGATTGATATTGTCAAAAGTTATATCTACCTAGGCACTCCATTCACCTAATCTGCACTTTTTGTCGGGACAAAAGATGAAGCTGTTCGTAAATCTGACCTCGCTGTAGGATCTACGATTACTCTGATTCACAGATTAAAACTTAATTCATGGAATCCTATTGTTCGACTTTTCGATAATCTTGTATCCAGCGTTTTAATTTATGGTGCACATATTTTGAGTCTCAGGTATTGATGTTTTATAGAAAAAGTTCAAACCGCTTTTTATAAGAGAATCCTGCATGTTCCATTTCCTAAGAAACGTTATTTAAATTTAAGAGAACTGGATGGACTGAAAGATGATTTGTCAACCTTAGAGAAATACAACTGGGCCCGCCATGCCAGGTTAGAAGTATATTTAAAAAGATTCGGATAGAGGACGACTGGGATTTCCTTTCTCTTGCCTCTCTTCAAAAGAATAAATCGACATGGATAAGAGCTTATGATAAAATGTTATTTCTAGAAGATCCTCAATTAACCTTGCGAGAAGGAGTTCATACCTAGACTTATAATCAAGAATAAAACCTGCAGTTTGAACGTTAATGGTTATTGTATCTATTGCCATGAGAATAGTCTTAATACAGAACCGGTGTACCATCTTTTAGTAGAATGTCAATTTTTTAATACTGTAAGATTTTCATGTATAAGCGAAAGTAGGGATCTGTGTGAGATAAGGAATGCCTGGCTGAATATTCTAGACAACCCTGATAAAAATTCTCTCAAGAAAATGATTATGTTTGTTAGTAAGTTCCACGAATGAGCATTATAATTAATTATCACTGTTAAAAATTCTCGCATAAAACTTCCACTAAATGTATTGGAAGTTTATTTCCGAAATGTAGGGTAACGCTACAATACATAATGTTGTAGTTTTCAAATGCAACGCATCATGCAGCGATACATGGGTCGGATGAGGCGCATGCGCACAATTTTCGACTTATAAACGCTACAATACATGTATTGCAATTTCGGCATTCCAATACCGTGTTTGCAATTTTTCCTTACGCTTGTATTGTAGAAGTGTTGGAGAATTCTAAACATTTTTAACAGTGATAGTAAAATGTCTTTTGATTTGCTTTCGTGTAAGCATGGTTTAAATCCTCTGGGTTAATGTTTACCATCAGCCTTTAATTTAATTTTTTATTTTTATTCATTAGAATACCAGTTACTTTTAGAATTGAACTGTAAACTATTTGTATAAATCAGAAGATTCTAAAACCAATAAAAAAAAATTTGGTATCAAACAAGGTGTTTCAACAAAACAGTTAAATCTTCAACAAAAGGTAATGAATTTGCAATCAAAAAGAGGAATTTTCAATGAAGAAGAATTTTTTACAAATCAAAAAATTAATTTTTATAATTAAAGGAAAAATTATAAATAGTTGAATTTTCTACTAAAAAAGAGAATTTTTCAAGGAAACGAAAAACGAATTTAAAAAAAAAATAGTAAAATTGTCAACAAAAGAAATGATTTTCCAACGGAAAAGATAAATTTTTAACCAGTAAGAATAATTTTCAACCAAAATAGACGAATTTTCATTAAAAAACATGAATTTACAAGTAAATGGTTGATTTTTCAACTGAAAAAGACAATAAATTCTTTATGAAATAGTTAGATTTTCAACCAAAGAGAAGGCCCTTCAACTGATAAAATAAATTTTCAACCATAAAATATGAATTTTTAACAAAATACTTGAATTTGCAATAAACAATTTAATTTTCAAAAGACGAATCTTCTGAAGAAAAATTGAATTTTCAACCAGAAAATGTAAATTTTCTAAAGAAATTTTAAAAAAATAAAATAGTTTTCAACCAATGAGATAAACCTCAAACAGAGAAGATTAATTTTTAACGATACAGCTGCATTTTTTTTAAAGAAACATAAAATTTCTACTATAGTAGAAATTTTTTATTTTTTAATCAAGATGATAAATTTTCAACAAACAATAGTTGCATTTTCATCCACAAAAGATTTCTGTTTGATTTTTCAACTCTAAAATATAAATTTTTAACAAAAAGTAAATTTTCTACGCAATAATTGCATTTACAACAAAACAGTTAAATTTTCAACCAAACAGCATGACTTTTCAACAAAATTGTTGAATTTTAAGCCTCAGAGCTGTATTTTTACAAAGAAGGATGCAATTTCTAATAAAATAGATGAATTTTTAAAATAAAAAGAGACAAATTTTCAACAAAAAAAAGAGTTGAATTTTAATCAAAAAAAGATTTCAGTTCACTTTTTAACACCAAAATATGAATTTTAAAGAACATTATTTTCATAGATATATAATCATTTATTAATTATTTTAATGTGAATACTGAATACATCATTAAAAAATTGTAAAGTACAAATCACAATTTTTCCCGCATTTGTCGTTCAATTAAAGATGCCAAGGTACAAGAAGACCATGAGTTAAGCGTCAGTAAGAATCTGATCGAATCATCACTCAGTTGATTTCGGTGATATCTAATGGTTAAGGAACCTCTAGAGAATAAACGCTCTGATGGAACCGATGTCGCAGAAATAGATAAATAGTCTCGGGCAAGTCTAGCAAGATTTGGATATGTAGTTTGATGACTTCTCCACCATTCTAAAATATTTGTATTTCTGTTTGTTGTATTTCTGACTTGCTTCAAGAACATCCTAATTATTTAAGAATTAAATTGCAATTGTTTTCGAATTGGTCATATACTAATGATATTGTGAATTAGGCTTGAATTTTTGTCGATTGTGTTAAAAAAATGCTTTGAATTATCTGTGATATACTTAAATGAGAAAGCAAAACAACATTGGGAAAAATGAAAAAAAAAATGATTTCAAGTTCAGGTTTTTCAAGTTCTACAAAGCGTATTGATAATAAATTCACTGTAATTTGGAACCTGATTCTCCTGCTGCATTTGAAAATAATCGTTCTTGAAAAGACTTTTGAACTTTTCTACCGACTGCGCTTCCATTTCTTAACAGCATGAAGTTTTTTCAAAGGTTTCAATTTTGTGCCTTGGATCCAGTATCAGTACAGTGCAATACGTCCAATTTGTCTTTTTGTAATGCTTCATCAATTTTGCGTGTGCAGCTTCTAGAGCTGTTAACATATTATCTTATATCGGGTTTAGTTCAGGCTTACTGTAGAGAGTGCTAATAGAGGCCTCTAATTTATCCAGAAGCATATTAAAGCCGAGAACTACTGCGTTTAATGTAGGATATTTTTCTCCACTCAATACCTTCGTGAGCACTTTGAAGTGTCGCAGATATTTATAAGTTACTTTCGAAAGCTCCCACTCACATTCTGTGATTCTAAAGTTTTTTAATACTTGATTATGATCGCACATTAAATTTATCGCAAGTTGCATTCGGAGAGCGAGATAAATCATGTCATGTGTCGAATTCCTCCTAGTGCTGACGTCAATGTTAGGTGCAAACATTGTAATATTGCACGTTTCACAGCACATTTTCAGTTTGTTTCGCCATTGTTCAGATCGTTTTATAATTTGGAAGAAACCTCTTAGTTTTGATAGAGTTGACGTTGTAGGCATCGTTTCAACACCTTCTATTTCTTCGCTTTCCCTTATATCTTGATATTGACTGTCTTCCTCATTTTCTTCGACGCATGCATCATCTTCAACGTTCTTATTTTGGTTGTCAGCATCATCATTTTTGAGAACCTTCAACATGTCTTGGACAGAAAAATTAAAAATGTGTGCGCCACAACGAAAGTGTTGGTTTTCAGAGTCAAATGTACGCATTAGCCCACTTAACTCCACCATAAATTTTGTATTTGCTGAAGCGTTGTCTACTGTTATTCCCATTATTTTGTTATTTAATTTATAATCATTAATAACTTTTAAAAAGCAATTTGCAATATCTTTTCCTGTGTGTTTACCACGTGACGGACAGGAATCAATAACAAGGGATTGAAGAATCCAATTCTAATCGATAAAATGACCAGTGATTCCACAGTAACTTCGACTGGTGACAGACGTCCAGCCATCAAGAGTAAAAGAGATTCTAGACATATTCCAACGGAGGATTGACATAACCATTTCTCGTTTTTCAATAAATTGATTTTCGATTAAAGCTTTCAATTGACTGTGCAGTGGTAAAACAGCTGATGGATTTAAGTAGCGTAATAGATCTTGTGAATCGTCATCAAAAAAATTGTATGGTAAATATTTCTTTACCACCCACTTGCTCAACTTTTCATTAATAATCGTGCATTACTCTTTCTGCGTCTTCAAATGATTCTACGCTCTTGACTTTCCTTATTGACATAATTTCTTCTGAAAACCAATCTTATTCAAAGTTGGGTAAAGTTCAAATATTGCTTTCAAAATTACGGATATAAAGTTGTACACATTAGATTTTAGGTTTTAGTTCGAGTTATAAAAATTAACATGTTCATATCTTTTGGATTGCACCTATATATTTTCCTTAGATAACTCAATATTTCTAACAGTTCTGGGCAAAACGAATAATTAATAAATAATAATAATAATGAAGGGAGATCTACATGAAATCAAAAACTAGGTTGAGTGCATTGACGGCCAATATAAATATAAAAAGTCTAATTCACAAAATTTGATTTTTATTCAATTTATTAATTAAATTAAATAAGAACTACTGTGATGCATTATTATTATTTGTGCATTCTCTTCAG
This sequence comes from Andricus quercusramuli, assembly GCA_932178445.1. NCBI lineage: Eukaryota > Metazoa > Arthropoda > Insecta > Hymenoptera > Cynipidae > Andricus > Andricus quercusramuli. Next base: position 43,285 of record CAKNXH010056986.1, read on the forward strand.
TCAATATTAGCTCTCTGCTTTCTGTCCAAATTCGTGTTTCTTCAGCTTCATTCTGATTTTCTATTATTTGGGAAACTTTTCGTTTTTTTGACATTTTTCTTTCAAATTTTTGACATAAACGATTGACAGCTAACGAGAACTTTTCTCGTGAATCGAGACTGGAACAATCGAGTATCAACAAATGACATTCGATGGGTTCGTTTGAAAATGTTCTCGTAAATCGAGTAAAATGTAACGAGAAACGAGAATTTCTCGTCTCGGTATGCAACTCTAGCCGGATATGTGTGTGGATGTGCGTGTGTGTGTGGATATATGTATGTATGTGTGCGGATGTGTGGATGTCATACTTTTTTATGAACACGATAACTAGAAAACGATCGCAGATAATTTGATTATTTGATTATTATTAATATTATAATGTTTAAGAAAGGAGTTGCATCGACCCTCAGTTAAAATAGTATTCGGATGTTGATGGTAAAATTGGCTTTAGGGCCATAAAAGTAAAAGAAATCAATTTATCATTGAGTCAGACGTTTCGGCCTCGATTATGGGCCCTCATCAGTGATTTATTTCTGAAATATGGTACCAAAAAATTTTTGTTGATTCTTGGAAGGTTATAATTCTATGGTAGATTTTTTTTTATAATAGTAAAAAATTAATTTTTTAGAGATGTAACATAAGAACAGAAAATTATTTGCGTCGATCGAATAATTAATTGTTATAGAGCTGTAAATGAAGACAAAAAATTGTTCGTTTGTATAATTCAAAACCTAAAGTTATTTGGACATGGTTAAATCATGAGCATATTACAATTTTAAATTTTGTTACAGAAGTTATCAAAATTTGTCTGTCTCGTCAATAGGAATAGAAACTCACCTTATAAATTCATAAAAAGGAGGTTGAAATTAGTGAATGAGATCATTAAACACTTTTCAAACTAAATGTATTAAAATAAAAATGTATATAAAATGTATTTTCTTCCTCATAGAGGAAGCATTCGTTATTTTTTTCAATAATAGACAAACCAAAGTCTTCATTTTGCTCAATTTAAAAATAGACATTTACAAAAAATTACAAAATAATACAAAAAATGTTTTAAATACAAAGACAAATCAGATAAATCAAATCTTGTATTCGAAATGATAACTTTTTGAGCTGGAAAAGGGAAAGGAAAAGTTCTGTCTCACCCTATCCCTTTCCCAGCTTTATGATTTATTCACTACAAAAATTATCAGAATTATTCTATTTGCAAATTTATGATCAAAAAGTCTTTTCTATTCATGCATCAACTTTGAATTATGTCGATGAAAAATGTTTTTCTGTTTAAAAATGATGATACAGATATTATAAATAAGCATAACTTCCCTAATCTTCCATAAAGTGTATTATTATTACTATAGATTAATCGATTTGCCTCGAATCAAGAAATCTTTTCCGTTCTTGCATCAATTTTGAATTATATGTTAGCGAAAAAATTTTTACTATAAAAAACTGTGTTTTCAAATATTATGCATGACCATAGCTTCCTTACTCTTCAATAAAATGTATCAATGTTATAGGTGAATCGATTCGTCTTGAATCAACACAACTTTTCTATTCTCGCATAAACTTTAAATTATGTTCATGAAGAAAGTTTTACCATAAAAAGCCGATTTTCAAAATATATAAATTACCATAACTTCCCTACTCTTCGATAAAATGCATTAACATTATAGGTAAATCGATTTGTCTCGAACCAAGGAATCTTATATATTCTTGCATCAACTTTAAATTATGCTAATGAAAAAAGTTTTACTATAAAAAACGGTATTTTCGAATATTATGCATTACCATAGTTTCCTTTCTCTTCAATAAAATATATATATATATATAAAAATAGTAATATAATATATAAATATATATATAATAAAATAAAATCAGACATTTTTAAATTAGGGATGGTTTAATTAAATTAATTTAAAATTAAAATTATGAAAGAGTAAGGCAGCTATGGTAATGCATAATAGTATTTGAAAAATACTGTTTTTATAGTATAACTTTTTTCATGAATAAAATTAATTTGATCATACAGTCATATAAAATGCAATTGATTCAGATGTTAAAGAATCATAATTTATTTGTCATGTTTAACCGACGTACGTTTCGACCTAATTGCATGTCTTCTTCAAAGGTAATTATCATCTAAGTTAAAAATTAATATAATTGTCAATTCTATTTTGATATACATTTTTTTGTTAAGAAGTTAAAAAGTAAGTTTAAAAACAACATTCGTTTATTTACCTGTAGTGATGTTGATAGATCCTTAACACATTACGGTTTCAATATAAAAAACTTAGTCTTCATTCCAATAAAACATGATCTGTCCTTTATTAATATATTTCGTCAAGATTCAAATTGAAACCTCAAAAATTTAAAGAGGCTTCAATATTAAGTAATATCTATACATTTTTTTCTCTTGTCATATTTTAATTTACTCAGACTAATGTTGGATAATCTGTATTTTAAATGATTTGATAAGTGTCCTAAATCTTTGATATTTCTAACTAAGTTATTAGTTTCATAATTTGAACTGTTTTTTTTGAAAATTTAATTTTGTTCTTTCAAATTTAGGTAATAATTTGTCATTTAAATTGTGTAAATTACATTTCCTAGTTTGATGTTGAATAGCTGGAATCAGGGCCTCTTTTCTGCATCTAATTAGGAATGTGCGTTGCTCTAGTGTGAATCCAATTTCGGTTTTAAATTATCCAATAAACATGACAAATAAATTATGATTCTTTAACATCTGAATCCATTGCATTTTATATGACCGTATGACCAAATTAATTTTATTCATGAAGAATAACTATGTTATTTAAAAAATGGTCGAAGAAAAATTCATGGTGAGGATTTACTGAATATACATATGCATATAGAAAACTTTTTTCTTGAACATAATTCAAAGTTGATGCAAGAATTTAAAAGATTCCTTGGTTCGAGACGAATCGAATGACCTATAATATTAATACATTTGATTAAAAAGTAAGGAAGTTATGGTCATTTATATCACATTAAAAATCGTTTTTTATAGTAAAAATGTTCTCATTCTCATGAATAAAAGTTGATGTGAGAATAGAAAAGTTATGTTGATTCATGAAGAATCGATACATTGATACATTTTATTGAAGAGTAAAAGGAAGCTATGGTAATGCATTATATTTGAAAACACGATTTTTTATATAGTAAAACTGTTTTCACCAATATAATTCAAAATTGATGCAAGAACGGAAAATATTCCTTGATTGGTTTCAAAGAGAAAAACTTTTTCCATTGTCATAATTCAAAGTTGACGTATATGAATAGAAAAAACTTTTTGATCATAAATTTTCATATAGAGTAATTCTGACAATTTTTGTAAAGATATCATAAACAGAACTTTATTCCCTTCTCTTTTCCAGCTCGAAAAAGTATTATTTCGAATACAAATTTTGATTTGTCTTTGTATTTAAAACATGTGTTTCTATTATTTCGTAATTTCGTATTTTTAGTAAATTTCCATTTTTAATTTGATCAAAATGAAGACGTTGGTTAGTCTATCATTGAAAAAAGAAACTAATGCTTCCTCTATGAGGAAGCAAATACATTTGCTAACGGGAAGCAAAGTGCTCGTGAAATGAATTTTTCTTTCCCTTTTTTTTATTTTTGTCCAAAGAAACAAATTTTATTTTGTTTTTCGGAATTGCAATAGGAGCATTTTTTGGCGGTTGTCCAAATTTGATCGTTGGAATTCTTGCTTTATTCTCAGGAATTCTATACATTAAACCAATACCTTTTCATTAGGATTAGAATGTAAAAATATATAAAACATTTTTCTAAAGAACTCCTCGAGCTTCGAGTCGTTTCTTATCAATCAAACGATCCTTCAATTATGAAAGTTCTAGACTTCTAGAGTGTTGTCGAGAGTCAATTGAGACACAATGTATGTAATTCAAACAAATCTACTGACGACATCAGGTTTAGGGCTGATTAATCTGCCCCTGGATCAGATTTTATAGATGCAGGTCTGCTTGGTAATAATCAAAACAACATAAAATGTCTACTCGAGAATTTAAAAAAAACATGCAAATGTTATTTAATAGTAAAACACTGTGAGTTTATATATAGTGTGAAGTGTTGTATATAATATTCATTTGTTTTATATGAAAAATGTATAAAACAAATGAATATTATATATAATACTTCTTAAATTCAATTTAATTTTTCATTTTGAGGACGCGTTAAAATTAAGGGGTGTCTTATGTCCGGGAACGCTTTTATAAGCGTTTCAAATTTGAAACGCTTTGAAATTTAGGGCCTTTTCAAAATTGGAATGATCGATTCAATTTTCTTTTTTTTTGTTTGTTTGGAAGGCCTTCCAGTTTAGGTATATTTCAATTTCGGACTGATTACAATAATTTTTAATATTTTGGGGCGCCTTTGAATTTTGGAAGAATTTTAATTTTTAAACGCTTTAAAATATTTTGTTGTCTTTAATATTTTGAATTTTTATCAAATTTGGTTCTTTCCAATTTAAAACGCTTTTTGATTCGAATTTAATTTTTAATTTTTGGGAGGCGTTCAAATTGAGGGGTGTCTTAAGTCTAGAAACGCTTTTATAAGCCTTTAAAATTTGAAACGCTTTTAAATTTAGGGCCTTTAAAAAATTGGAATGGACCATTAAATTTTTTGGAATTTTTTTGTTTAGAATGCTTTCGAGTCTAGGGATATTTTAATTTTTGAATTATTTAAATTTCTAAACACTTTCAAATATTTTGGTGGTCTTTAATATTTCGATTTTTTTTAAAATTCTTTTTCTTTTAATTTAGAACGCTTCTTGATTCGAATTTAATTTTTAATTTTTGGGAGGCGTTCAAATTGAGGTGTGTCTTAAGTCTGGGAACGCTTTTATAAGCCTTTAAAATTTGAAACGCTTTTAAATTTAGGGCCTTTTAAAAATTGGAATGAACGATTAAATTTTTTGGTCTTTTTTTTTATTTAGAACGCTTTTGAGTTTAGGGATATTTTAATTTTTGAACGATTACATTTTGTTAACGCTATCAAATATTTTGGGGTGCCTCAGAATTTTAATTCTTAAACGCTTTAAAATATTTTGGTGGTCTTTAATATTTCGAATTTTGATCAAATTTGGTTCTTTTTAATTTAAAAGGCTTTTTGATTCTAATTTAATTTTTTATTTTTGGGACGCGTTAAAATTGAGGGGTGTCTTAAGTCTGGGAACGCTTTTATAAGCCTTTCAAATTTGAAACGCTTTGAAATTCAGGCCCTTCTTAAAATTGAAATGGACGATTAAATTTTTTGGTCTTTTTTTGTTTAGAACGCTTTTTCAAGTTTAGGGATATTTTAATTTTGGAATGATTACAATGATTCTAAACGATTTAAAATATTTTGGGGCGCTTTTGAATTTTAGAAGAATTTACATTTTTAAACTCTTTAAAATATTTGTGTGGTCTTTAATATTTCGACTGTTTTTCAAATTCGGTTCTTTTTAATTTAGAACGCTTCTTAATTTCAATTTAATTTCTAATTTTGAGGACGCGTTAAAATTAAGGGGTGTCTTATGTCTGGGAACGCTTTTATAAGCCTTTCAAATTTGAAACGCTTTGAAATTTAGGGCCTTTTTAAAATTGGAATGGTCGATTCAATTTTCTGTTTTTTTTTTGTTTAGAAATAATTTCAAACACTTTTAAATATTTTGGGGCGCTTTTGAATTTGAGAAAAATTTTAATTTTTAAACGCTTAAAAATATTCTGGCGGTCTTCAATATTTCGGCTGATTTTAAAATTAGTTTTTTTTTTTTTAATTTAGAACGCTTTTTGATTTCGATTAAATATTTAATTTTTGGGGCGCTTTAAAATTGAGGGGTGTCTTAAGTCTGGGAACGCTTTTATAAGCCTTTAAAATTTGAAACGCCTTCAAATTTAGGGCCTTTCAAAAATTAGAATGGACGATTACATTTTTTGGAATTTTTTTGTTTAGAACGCTTTCAAGTTCAGGGATATTTTAATTTTTGAATGATTACAATAATTTTAAACGCTTTTAAATATTTTGGGGCGCCTTTGAATTTTAATTTTTGAACGCTTCAAAATATTTTGGTGGTCTTTAATATTTCGATTGTTTTTTTAATTCTTTTTCTTTTAATTTAGAACGCTTCTTGATTCCAATTTAATTTTTTATTTTTGGGACGCATTAAAATTGAGGGGTGTCTCAAGTCTGGGAACGCTTTTATAAGCCTTTCAAATTTGAAAAGCTTTTACATTTAGGGCCTTTTAAAAATTTGAAAGGACTATTAAATTTTTTGGTCTTTTTTTGTTTAGCACGCTTTCGAGTTTAGGGATAT
>CAKNXH010056988.1:3929-21280 GCA_932178445.1 Andricus quercusramuli
TAACGGTTTTGTTGAAAATTCAACTATTTGCGTGAAAATTTGACTCTTTTGTTGAAAATTCTTTTTTTTCTGGTTAAAAATTAATTTTTTTACTGAAAATTCAACTTTTCCATTATTGGTTTACAATTTTTCATAGTTGAAAAATCAACTATTTGTTTGAAAATTCAACAATTTTGTAGAAAATTTAATTATTTTGTTGAAAATTAAACTCTGCTTGAAAACTGAACTTTTTTATTGAAAATTTTTTAAATTTAAAATGAATTTTTTAAACTGAAAATGTAACTTTTCCATTTTTCGTAGAAAATTGATCTTTTTTAGTTGAAAATTAACGGTTTTGTTAAAAATTCATATTTTAGGGTTGAAAATTCTACTGTTTTGCAAATAATTTGCCTTTTGTCTAGAAAGATCAAAAATTTGGATTAACTGTTTTTTCTTTCTTGACTGACAAATTTTTATTTCTTGAAAATTCATAATTTTAGTTGAAAATTCAACTATTTGCGTGAAAATTTGACTCTTGTTGAAAATTAGTTTTTTTTTGTTAAAAATTAATTTTTTTTACTGATAATTTAACTTTTCCATTATTGGTTTACAATTCTTTTAGTTGAAAATTCAACTATTTGTATGAAAATTCAACAATTTTGTAGAGAATTTAATTATTTTGTTGAAAATTAAACTCTGCTTGAAATCTTAACTTTTTTATTGAAAATTTTTTTAAATTTAAAATTAATTTTTTAAACTAAAAAGGTATTTCCATTTTTCGTAGAAAATTGAACTTTTTTAGTTGAAAATTAACAGTTTTGTTAAAAATTCATATTTTAGGGTTGAAAATTCTACTGTTTTGCAAATAATTTGCCTTTTGGCTTGAAAGATCAAGAATTTGGCTTATTTGTTTTTTCTTTCTTGAGTGAAAAATTTTTATTTGTTGAAAATCCGTCTTTTTAGTTCGAAAATTCATCAGTTTAGTTGAAAATTCAACTATTTGCATAAAAATTTGAATCTTTTTTTTTTTAATTTCTTGTTTTTTTTTTGTTAAAAATTAATTTTTTCAACTGAAAATTTAACTTTTCCATTATTGGTGTACAATTTTTTTTAGTTGAAAATTCAACTTTGTTTGGAAATTCATCTACTTTGTAGAAAATTTAATTATTTTGTTGAAAATCAAACTCTGCTTGAAAACTGAACTACTTTGTTGAAAAATGTTTTTTCTTTATTTAAAATTGATTTTTTAAACACAAAATCCAACTTTTCTATCATTTGTAAAAAATTTATCCTTTTTACTTGAAAATGAACTTTTTGTTGAAAACTCATATTTTCGGGATGATAAAAAAAATTCTGTTTTCTAATCAATTCGTCTTTTGGCTTGAAAGATCAACAATTTGTCTTTTCAGTTGGAAAATTCATCATTTTTGTTGAAAATTGAACTATTTGCGTACCAATTTGAATCCTTTTTTGTTGTTGAAAATTTGTTGTTTTTTTTTCTTATTGAAATATCAACTATTACATTTTTCGTTGGATATTCAACTGTCTTCTGAAAATTCAAATTCTTTTTTGCTTGAAAATCCGACCATTTGATTGAGAATTCATCTTTGAAGGTTGAAATTCAGGTATTTTGTTGAAAATTCAATTATGTTTTAAAAATTTAACTATTTGATTAAAAATCATATTTTTGGTCGAAAATTTAACTGCTTTATTGAAAATTCATCTTTGAATATTAGTGATCAGGGAAAATGAAAAATTGGTCAGGGAAAAATCAGAGAAAATTTGGGGAATTTTGAAAATAAAGTTTTTCGGCCACCCTATACATGGCAAAAAGTTCATATTTGTGATTTTTTTTATTTTGACTTCAATCAAGCTTTCATCAAATTTAGTTTCAGATTTTACTTCGATATCCAGATGAAAATTAAATTTGGATCCTTTTGATTTTCCAGCTTTAAGATTCCAGATAATCAAGAGGGAAATTATACTCTCTCCTTTAATAAAACCACTTTAGCTCAAGAGATCTACTTCAACTTTTTTAAACCAAGCATATTAAAGGATCTTTTCAAAAAGAGGTTGAACACAGCTATTTATGCAAAACTTTACAGTACTTACGTACTTAAAAAATATGAAAAAAAGTAATTTAAATAAATGAAAACAAATCTTGAAGAGAAGCTTCAAAAATAAATAATAAAAATAATAATTAAAAAATTAAAATGAATATTACAAAGGATCTGGGAATATTTTTTGCTCTTATTGAAATATCAACTATTACATTTTTCGTTGAAAAGATTTAAAAGATTCACAAAATTGTCAAAAAATAACCTCGAAGATGTTAAGGCAATGTTATAATATTGCAGGATTTTAAAAATATTTTAGGAAAAATTAGAAACAATTTAAATTCAGAATCAAGATTTTTTATGATTTCGAAGTAAAATGTTGAAGCTTTTAAAGGAAAATTATTTTTATGTATATTTTGTCTATTTTATTATGTATTACAATTTATCATTTAATTTGTCAATTTTTTTATTATTAAGTTATAATAAATTTATTATAATGACGATATTTTGCAGTTTAAATTAATAAGAAAGGATTTGTTAATCTACTGGAAAAAATACTATTTAACTCATAATTTAATAAATTCAAAAATGGTTCCAGGGTGTTTACCCTACTTCGAAAACCTGGATTTGTCAGGGAATTTTTATATTCCTAGAAAAACCTGGAAATATCAGGGAATTTTTTTTAGGTCAAGGAACTTTTTCTAGAGCGATATTAATTTTTTTTAAATTGCAATATAAAATTAAATAACAATAATTCTCAATAATTTATGTATTGAACTATTTTGTTGATTGAAAAAAAAAATAGATTTTATCAACTAAAAATTGAAATATTCTATTTTGGGTTGAAAATTGTTTTTTTTTTAGTTTAAAACTCAACCATTTGATTAAAAATTTGTCTTTTTTGGCAGAAAATTAATCTTTTTGGATGAAAATTCAACTGTTCCAGTTAAAGATTCGTCACTTTAATTGAAAATTCATCTCTTTGGTTTCAAACTGAACAATTATATTTAAAAGTTCATAATTTTAGTTGAAAATTTATTTTTTTAACTAAAAATTTAGCTATTCTATTTTTAGTGTAAAATTGGTATTTTTTAGTTGAAAATTCATATTTTTGCTTGAAAATTCAAGTATTAAAATTAAATATTTATATTTTAGTTGAAAATTCATCTTTTTGGTTTGATAGAAAGTTAAACTCTTTTGTTAAAAAATTATTGTTTTGGTGTAAGATTCGGCTATTCCAGTCGAAAATTCGACTACCTGGTTTAAAATTCAACTATTTCAGTTGAAGATTCATCATTTTAGATGAAAATATATCATTTTGGTTGAAAAATAATTTTTTTAACAGAAAATTTTTCTATTCTATTTTTTGTTGTTGAAAATTGGTCTTTTTAAATTAAAAATTTAACTATAATTTTTTTAACTATTTTCATATAACTATATTCTTATATAAGAAATTTGTCTTTTTTAGTTGAAAATTAAACTATGTTGTTGAAAAATCGTCTTTTTTGTAGAAAATTAAGCTTCTAGTTTGAAAATTTATCTTTTCGGTTTAAAATTCAAGTATTCCAGTTAAATATTTATAATTTCAGTTGAAAATTCATCAATTTATTTAAAAATAAAACTGCTCAGTTGAAAGTTGAACACTTTTTGTAAAAAATTATCTTTTTGGTTTAAAGTTCAGCTGTTCCAGTTGAAAATTCTACATTTATGTTATAAAATCATCAGCTTGGTTGATTTTTTTTGTGTTTAGTTTTTTAACTATTCCATTTTTATTTGAAAACTGATCTTATTTAGTTCAAGATTCAACTATTTGGTTGAGAATTGATTTATTTTACTAGAAAATTCAATTTTTTGATTAAGAAGTTTTAATTGAAGATTTATAATTTTAGCTGAAAATTCATAATTTCGGTTGAAAATTAATTTTTTTAACTGAAAATGTAACTATTCCATTTTTGGCTGAAAACTTATCTTTTTAGATGAAAATTCGACTATTTGATTGAAAATTGTCCTTTTTTGATTGGAAATTAATTTTTTAAACTGAAAATTTAATTATTCTATTTTTGGTTTAAAGATGGTCTTTTTTAGTTGAAAATTCAACTATTCTATTTTTTTAAATTGTCTCTCTCAGTTGAAAATTCAACAATGTTGTTGAAAAATCGTCTTTTTTGTAGAAAATTAATATTTTTGTTTGAAAATTAATCTTCTTGTTTTAAAATTAATGTTTTTGGTTCAAAATTCATTTTTAGTTCATTGTAGATCATTTTTAGTTGAAAATTCAACTATTTGATTAAGAATTCACGTACATTGTTGAAAAATCGTCTTCTTCGTAGTAAATAATTCTCTTTGGTTAAAAATTCATCTATCTTCTTGAAAATGCAATATTATCACTCGAAAAGTTAGAAATTTGAAGTGTTTTATTGAATTTAATATAGTTCTCACATTAATTTTACCTAAATATCCACAGAATTTTAAGTATAAGAAGATAAATAAAAATTTGTTTAAATTATTATTCAAATTCATGAACTTCAGACAAAAATTCAAGAAATAATTAATTGGGTTTACAGTATTATTTAATTATTTAATTAATCGATGGTGCTAAAACATTTAAAAATATTTTGCAACCTGTGCTTATTAGGGAATTTTTTCCAGGATTTTAGTAGATTTCCTAAATTCGTTTTTATTTTCTAATAATAAATTACAATAAACTAATAAAATGTATTTTTATAACTTTGCAAATGTGAATATATAGATTCAACATTTTAAAAATATTTCCAAATAATAAAAATATTTTAAAAATAGCATAAAAATTTAAAAAAACTTCAAAATATTTCAAGGATTGCCTAGAGATTTCAAGAAAATAAACCGTGAAGAGAAGTTTCAAAAATAAATAATAAAAATAAAAAATAATAAAAAATAAATGGCTGAATAAAAATAAATATTAAAAACTATTTCGGAATATTTGTATTGTATTTTATTATATATTGGCACCTTTTCATTTACCTTTTGAATTTTTGTTTTGTTTATAATAAATAATATATTAAAAATTTTTTGTTTGTTTAAAGGTTCAGCTACCTTTTGGTCGCCTTTGGATAGATGAAGAGGTTGTAAAGCTCTCTCGTTAACCAGAAATGAACATCTGGGTCAATAAATGCTGCAAGAGATGAAAGATTTTTATTTGTGAGACGAGCTGCTCTTGCTAGAACACAAATATAGGTTCTCTAAATATTCATTATTTTTCTCCTTTTCTTTTTTTTTCATCTAAAAAAGGGTACCATTGATTTGAAGACAGATTTATAATTTACAGAGTATTTAAAACAATTTGTACAAAATTGTTCAAGTTCAAATTAAAATATTTAGAAACTATACAAATTAAAAATGAAAGCGTCTGAAATTGAACAATTTATAATTAAATCAAAAAAGTTCTTTCGTCCTTTGCGTATTTCCCTCTTTGTCCTGGTAAATATTTAACAATTTTTTAAAAAACTAATCCTCTTTGTAGAAAATTAAAATATTTTCGTACAAAATTCAACTGTGTGGTTGAAGATTAACTTTTTTTTTGTTGAAAATTCGTATTTTTCGGTTGAAAATTCCACTATTTTGTAGAAAATTCGTCTCTCTGGTTGAGTTCAACTGATTTTTATTTAAAATTGAAATATTTTTTCGCTGAAATAACAACTATCGAATTTTTTTTGAGAATTATATTTTTTGGTTGAAACTTCAACTACTTGGTTGAAACTCGAACTACTTTGTTCAACCTTTTTTTATTTGGTTGAAGATTCATCAGTTTAGTTGAAAATTCATCTCTTTGTTTGAAAATTTAACTATTTTATTAAAATTTATTCTGTTTTCGATTGGAAAATTCATTTTTTTCATCTAAAAATTGATCTATTTCGCTTTTGGTTGAAAATTTATATTTTTTAGTTTAAAATGCATCTTTTTTAGTTGAAAAATTAACTATTTTGTTGAAAATTAATTAACTTTTTGCAAATTTGTCTTGTTTGGTAAAATATTAATCTTCTTGTTTGAAAATAGTTCTTTCTAGTAGGAAATTCAACTGTTTGTTTGAAAATTAATTTGTTTTCAACTAAAAAATTGTTCTATTCCATTTTTCGTTGAAAATTTATCTTTTTCAGTTAAAAATTCAACTATTTGATTAAAAATGTGTGTATTTTGTTAAAAAATCTTTCTTTATGGTAGAAAATTATCTTTTTTTGGTGGAAAATTCAACTGTTTGGTCGAAAATTCTTTTTTTTGTTTTGTTAGAAAAGTTAAAAATTTGCTTGAATGTGTTTTTGTTATTAAAAAATCTTTGTTAGTTGAAAATTCGTTTTTGTGGTTTGGAAATTAATTTCTTTTGGCTGAAATTTATTATTTCTTTTCAGTACAAATGCTACTATTGGCTAAGAATGCATATTTTTCTGTTTAATTCAACAGTTTTTGTCTTAAAATAAAAATATTTTTGGGTTGAAATATCAACTGTTATATGTTTGGTTAACAATTTAACTATTTGATTTAAAGTTGAATTTTTCTCTTAAAAATTCGTCCCTTTTGTTGGAAATTTAACTATTTTGTTGAAAATTCAACAGTTTGGTTGAAAATTACTTTTTTTATTGAAAATTCATGATTTCGAGTTGAATATCTGTTTTGGTTGAAAATTCAACTACGTTCTTGAAAGTGGATCTACTTTGATAAAAATTCATTTTTTTTGTTAGAAAATAAAAATATTTTGTTGAAAAAAAGTTACTTTTTGATTGAAAAGTTTACTTTTCCATTTTTTAAAAATATGTTTCTTTTCTAATTGAAAATTCAACTATTTTGTCAAAAATTAATTAGTTTTGTTGCAATTTCATCTTTTTTGGTAAAAAATTAATTTTCTTGGTTGAGGATTCATCTTTTCAGTATTCATAATCTGTTTTTGAAAAATCATGTTTCTTTTTTGAAATTCAACTGTTTTGAAAAACATTTTCTTTCCTGGCTTGAAAACTAAACAATTACTCAGAAAGTGGTTTCTTTCTTCAATTTTTGAATTGAAAATTCAACTCTTTTGTTGAAAATTCGCATTTTTTCTTTGAAAAGTAAACTACTTCGTTGAAAGTTGAATTACTTTTTAAAAAATTCGTTTTTTGTTGTTGAAAATCAATTGATTCAACTGACAATTTAACTATTCCATTTTTTTGTTGCAATTTGGTATTTGCATATAAAAATGAATCTTTTTTAGTTGAAAAATCATCTTCTTTGGTAAAAAATAAATTTTTTTGGATAAAGTTAATATTGTTGGGTTTAAAATTCAATTGTTTCTTAAAAAATTCGTCTTTTTGCCCTAAAAATTCAAATGTTTTTTTTTATTTCGTCTATTTGGTTTAATTTAACTGTTTTGATTTAAAATTAAAATTATTTTTCGCTGAAATAACAAATAATTCGATTTTTCGAAAGTTGGACTACTTTGTTAAAAATTCATTTTTTGGTTGAAGATTCATCTCTTTCGTTAAAAATTAGGGTTTTAACTGAATATTTAACTATATGTACTATTTCATTAAAAATTCATGTATTTTGTTAAAAATTCTTCTTTTACGGTAGAAAACTAATTTTTTTTGGTGGAACATTCAGCTGTTTGGTCGAAAATTCTTCTTTTAGCTAGAAAATTCAACAATTTGGTTGCATTTTTTTTCATTAAAAAATCTTTCTTAGTTGAAAATTCGTCTTTGTAGTTTGAAATTTCATTTTTTTTGGCAGAAATTTATTCTTTTTTTAGTAAAAATGCAACTATTGGCTAAAAAATGCACCTTTTTTTGTTTAATTCAACAGTTTTTCATTTAAAATAAAAATATTTTTGGGTTGCAATATCAGAAGTCATATTTTTGGTTAACAATTGAACTACTTGATTGAAAGTTGCCATATTTTCTTAAAAATTCAGTTTTTTGTAGAAAATTCGTATTTTGGTTTGAAAAGTCAACTGCTTGGTTGAAAGTTGACCTATTTTGTTGAAAATTTAATCTGTGTTGCATATTCATCTCTTTCGTTGAAATTTGAACTATTTTGTTGAATTTCAACGGTTTGGTTGAACATTCATATTTTCGGGTTGAAAAATCAACTGTTTTGTAGAAAATTCAACAATTTGGTTGAAAATTTTTTCTTTCTTGGCTGAAAAATCTTTCTCAGTTGAAAATTCAATTCTTCTGTTGAAAATTTGTCGTTGTTGGAAAATTGATTTGTTTTGGCAGAAATTTATTCTTTTTTGAGTAAAATGCAACTATTTGGCTGAAAATGTATCTTTTTTTGTAAAATTCAACAGTTTTTGATTTAAGATAAAAATATTTTTGGGCTGAAATATCAACTATTATATTTTTGGTTGACAATTTAACTACTTGATTGAAAGTTGAACTGTTTTCTTAAGAATTCATTTGATTGATAATTAACGTTTTTGGTTGAAAAGTCATATTTTTCGGTTGAAAATTGAATTGATTTGTAGAAAATTCAACTCTTTTGTTCAAAATTTATATTTTTAGTTTGAAAAGTCAACTGCTTGGGTGAAAGTTGAACTATTTTGATAAAAATTCTTTTTTTTTGTGGCATATTTATCTCTTTGAATGAAAATGTAACTATTTTGTTAGAAATTCCACAGTTTGGTTGAAAATTAATTTGTTGGTTGAAAATGCATGTTTCTAGGTTGAAAGTCTGTTTTGGTTGAGAATTCAACTATTTTATTGAAATTTGAACTACTTTCTTAAAAAATCATTTTTTTGTTGTTAGAAAACAATATTTTTTTGAAAAATCGTTTTTTTTATTGAAAAGTTAACTTTTCCATTTTTGTTTGAATATATTTATCTTTTTTGAATAAAAAGTCAACTATTTTGTTAATAGTTAATTACTTTTGTTGCAATTTTGTCTTTCATCGTAAGAAATTAATCTTCTTGGTTGAAAAATTTTCTTTTTAGTAGAAAATTTAACTTTTTGGTTAAAAAGGAACTTTTATGTTTAAAATTCATAACCTGTATTTGAAAATTTCTTTTTTGAAAATAAACTGTTTCGGAAAAAATTGTTTCCCTGCCTTGATAATTAAACACGCAGAATTTTTTTTCCTTCTTGACTTTTTGATTTAAAAAATCATCTCTTTTGAAAAAAACGTAATCTTCATTTAGTTTTCAATCCAACTATTTGGTTAAAAGTTGAATCCTTTTTTTTAAATTCGTTTTTTGTTTTTTAAAATTAATTGATTAAACTGACAATTTAGCTATTCCATTTTTTGTTGCAATTTGATATTTGCATATAAAAATTCATCTCTTTCAGTTGAAAAATCGTACTTTTTGGTAAAAAATTAATCTTTTTGGATAAAATTCGTATTTTTGGGTTTAAAATTCAACTGTTTTTTTTTTAAATTCATCATTTCGCCTTAAAAATTCAACTCTCTTTATTCACATCGTCTATTTGGTTAAATTTAACTGTTTTTGTTTTTAAATTAAAATTCTATTTCGCTGAAATAACAATTAATTAGAGTTTTCTTCGAGAATTCATCTTTTTCAATTGAAAACTTAATTACTGGGTTGAAAGTTGAACTACTTTGTTAAAAATTCCTTTTTCTGGTTGAAAATTAATTTCTTCGATTGAAAATTAGTTTTTTAACTGCAAATTTAACTGTAGGTACTACTTTTCGTTCAAAATTGATATTTTTAATTGAATATTAATCTTTTTTAGTTGAATTTTCAACTATTGAATTAAAAATTCATGTATTTTGTTGAAAATTCTTCTTTTATGGTTGAAAATTAATTTTGTTGTTGAATTTTCTCGTTAGAAAATAAAAATATTCTGTTGAAAATAAATTTCTTTTTGATTGTAAAGTTTAATTTTTCCATTTCTTTAAAATATTTATCTTTTCTAGTTGAAAACTCAAATATTTTGTTAAAAATTAATTAGCTTTGCTACAATTTAGTCTTTTTTGGTAAAAAATTAATCTTCTTGATTGAAAATTAATTTTTTTACTATTCATAATATGTTTTCGAATATTCATTTTTTTTAAATTCAACTGTTTTGAAGATTTTCTTTCTTGGCTTGAAAATTAAACAATTACTCAGAAATTTCTTTCTTTCTATAATTTTTTATTTGAAAACTGAACTCTTCTGTTGAAAATTCGTATTTTTTGTTTGAAAAGTCAACTACTTGGTTGAAAGTTGAATTACTTTTGAAAAAATTCGTTTTTTGTTGTTGCAAATGAATTGATTAAACTGACAGTTTAGCTATTCCATTTTTCGTTGCAATTTGATATTTACATATAAAAATTCATCTTTTTTAGTTAAAAAGCGTATTCTTTGGCAAAAAATTAATCTTTTTAGATAAAATTAATCTTGTTGGGTTTAAAATTCAACTGTTTCTTAAAAAATTCTTCTTTTTGCCCTAAAAATGCAACTCCTTTTTTAAATTCATCTATTTGGTTGAATTCAACTGTTTTTCATCTTTGGTTAAAAATAATTTTTTTAATTAAAAATTTAACTATATGTAGTATTTTTTTTAATTGATATTTTTAATTGAATATTGATCTTTTTTAGTTGAATGTTCAACTATTCATTAAAAATTCATGTATTTTGTGGAAAATTCTTCTTTTATGGTAGAAAATTAATTTTTTAGGTTGAACATTCAACTGTTTCGTCGAAAATTCTTCTTTTTGGCTTGAAAATTTAACAATTTGGTCGAATTTTTTTAAAATAAAAATCTTCCTTAGTGGAAAATTCGTCTTTATGGTTTGAAAATTAATTTCCTTTTGCAGAAATTTATTCTCTTTGTAGTAAAAAATGCAATTATTGGCTAAAAATTGATATTTTTTGTTTAATTCAACAGTTTTTGATATAAAATAAAAATATTTTTGTTTTGAAATTACTTGGTTATAAGTTGAACTGTTTTGTAAAAAATTAATTTTGTTGTTGCATATTTATCACTTTTGTTGTAAATTGGCTTAAAAATTAAACAATTACACAGGAATTTGCTTCTTTCTTCAATTTTTGATTTGAAAATTCAACCCTTTTTTCTAAAATTCTTATTTTTTGTTTGAAATTCAACTACTTGGTTCAAAGTTGAATTACTTTTAAAAAAATTCGTTTTTTGTTGTTGAAAATGAATTGATTGAACTGACAATTTAGCTATTCCATTTTTTGTTGCAATTTGATATTTGCATATAAAAATTCATCTTTTTTAGTTGAAAAATCATCTTTTTTGGTAAAAAATTAATGTTTTTTGATAAAATTAATCTTTTTGGGTTTAAAATTCAACTGTTTCTGAAAAAAATCTTCTTTTTACCCTAAAAATGCAACTCTTTTTTTAAATTTATATATTTGGTTGAATTTAACTGTTTTTAATCATTGGTTAAAAATAATTCTTCTAACTAAAAATTTAACTATATGTAGTATTTTTTTTAATTGATATTTTAAAATTGAATATTGACCTTTTTTAGTTGAATGTTCAACTATTCATTAAAAATTCACGTATTTTGTGAAAAATTCTTCTTTTATGGTAGAAAATGTTTCTTTTTAATGAAAAATCTTCCTTAGTTGAAAATTCGTCTTTATGGTTTGAAAAGGCATTTCCTTTTGCAGAAATTTATTCTTTTTGTAGTAAAAATGCAATTATTGGCTAAAAATTGACATTTTTTGTTTAATTCAACCGTTTTTGATTTAAAATGAAAATATTTTTGTTTTGAAATTACTTGGTTATAAGTTGAACTGTTTTGTAAAAAATTAATTTTGTTGTTGCATATTTATCATTTTTGTTGTAAATTGGCTTAAAAATTAAACAATTACACAGAAATTTGTTTCTTTCTTAAATTTTTGATTTGAAAATGCAACTCTTTTGTTGAAAATTCGTATTTTTTGTTTTAAAAGTCAACTACTTGGTTGAAAGTTGAATTACTTTTGAAAAAATTCGTTTTTTAATGTTAAAAATTAATTGTTCGAACTGACAATTTAACTATTCCATTTTAGTTGCAATTTGATATTTGCATATAAAAATTCATCTTTTTTAGTTGAAAAAGCGTATTTTTTGGCAAAAAATTAATC
Organism: Andricus quercusramuli; assembly: GCA_932178445.1. Classification (NCBI taxonomy): domain Eukaryota; kingdom Metazoa; phylum Arthropoda; class Insecta; order Hymenoptera; family Cynipidae; genus Andricus; species Andricus quercusramuli. Next base: position 16,006 of record CAKNXH010056988.1, read on the forward strand.
TTTTTGGATAAAATTAATCTTTTTGGGTTTGAAATTCAACTGTTTCTTAAAAAATTCTTCTTTTTGTCCTAAAAATGCAACTCTTTTTTTTTTAATTCATCTATTTGGTTGAATTCAACTGTTTTTGATCTTTGGTTAAAAATAATTTTTTAAATTAAAAATTTAACTATATGTAGTATTTTTCTTAATTGGTATTTTTAATTGAATATTGATCTTTTTTAGTTGAATGTTCAACTATTTCATTAAAAATTCATGTATTTTGTGAAAAATTCTTCTTTTATGGTAGAAAATTAATTATAAAAATTAAATTTATTTTAAAATTAATTTAACAATTTGGTTGAATGTTTCTTTTTAATGAAAAATCTTCCTTAGTTGAAAATTCGTCTTATGGTTTGAAAATTCATTTCCTTTTGCAGAAATTTATTCTTTTTGTAGTAAAAATGCAATTAGGTGCTAAAAATTGATATTTTTTGTTTAATTCAACAGTTTTTTATTTAAAATGAAAATATTTTTGTTTTGACATTACTTGGTTATAAGTTAAACTATTTTGTATAAAATTAATTTTGTTGTTGCATATTTATCACTTTTGTTGTAAATTTTTGGTAAAAAATTAATCTTTTTGGGTTTAAAATTCAACTGTTTCTTAAAAAATTCTTCTTTTTGCCCTAAAAATTCAACTCTGTTTTTTATTAATTCGTCTATTTGGTTGAATTTAACTGTTTTTGATCTTTGGTTAAAAATTATTTTTTCAACTAAAAATTTAACTATATGTAGTATTTTTTAAAATTGAATATTGATATTTTTTAGTTGAATGTTCAACTATTCATTAAAAATTCATGTATTTTGTGGAAAATTCTTCTTTTATGGTAGAAAATTAATTTTTTAGGTTGAACATTGAACTGTTTCGTCGAAAAATCTTCTTTTTGGCTTGAAAATTAAAAAATTTATTCTTTATAATTAATTATTAATTTAATGATTAATTTAAAATATTTAATTTAAAAATTTATTCTTTTTGTAGTAAAAAATGCAATTATTGGCTAAAAATTGATATTTTTTGTTTAATTCAACAGTTTTTGATATAAAATAAAAATATTTTTGTTTTGAAATTACTTGGTTATAAGTTGAACTGTTTTGTCAAAAATTAATTTTGTTGTTGCATATTCGTCTCTTTTGTTGAAAATTTAACAGTTTGTATTAAATTATTTCTCTCTTTGCTGGAAAATCTTTCTTAGTTGAAAATTCAACTCATGTTGAAGAGTCGTCTTTTTTGTTTAAGTTCAACTGTTTTTGATTAAAAATTTGTTTTGGTTCAATTATTAACTGCATTTTTTGTCCAGAATTCATATCTTAGGTTGAAAAATGAAATATTTTGTTCAAAATTGGTTGCTTCTTTGGCTGAAAATTAATTTTTTTTAGGAAAATTTGAACTATTCTAGTTGAAACTTTAACTATTAAAAAAAAAAAAAAATTTTAATTAATTTTATAAACTGAAAATTCAACTATTCAATTTTTAGTTGAGAATTCAAGTTAAATATTCATATTTTAGTTGAAAATTCGTATTTTTGGTTGAAAATAAAACTACTTGGTATAAAGTTAAACTCTTTTGTTAAAAAATTATTATTACTTATTATTCAACTTTTTGACTGAGAATTTTCAGTTGAAGAATTACCATTTTAGTTGAAAATTCATCGTTTTTGTTGAAAATTAATTTTTTAAACTGAAAATTCAATTATTCTTTTTTTTTAAGTTGGTCTTTTTTAGTTGAAAATTTAACTATTTGTTTGAAAAATTGTCTTTTTCAGTTGAAAATTCAACTATATTGTTGAAAAGTCGACTCTTTTGTAGGAAATTAATATTTTTGTTTGTAAATTAACCTTCTTGTTTGAAAATTAATATTTTTTTTGAAATTTGAGTATTCGAGTTAAATATTCATGTTTTTTGGTTGAATTCAACTGTTTTTGATTTGAAATAAAAATATTTTTGGTTGAAATATCAACTATTAAATATATTTCTGTTTGAAAATTCAACTATTCAACTATTTGAACTACTTTCTTAAAAATTAATTTTTTGTTCAAAAATTCATTTCTTTGGTCTGTTTGGTTGAAATTTAATTTTTTAATTTACTATTTGTTCAAAATTGTTCGGATTCAAATTTTTGAATATGTTAAAAAGGAAAAAATGTGAAATTTGGGTAGTTGCAAATTTCTCTCCTCCTTATTGCAACTTTTTGTGGCATAGTAAAAAAAACTCAAATTTTCTACAAGAGGTGTTGATTTTATTTGGAACTCGGGTGTACATAATTATTACAGTAGATCCTATGAATTATAATGTATATTTTATCAGCGCTGATCGCATATGAGATTTTTAAAATTCAATATTCGTGTAATTCTAAACGAAAGTTGATTGCTTTCAGTGCAAAAATTACTAACGCATATTAAAAAAAAAATAATGTCGATGAAAGCATTTGATTCGATTTTTGATGTACTGCTACAGTCACATTATGAATGACTAATGAATTTATGAAACAGTTGGGTAGTATTTATATATTCGTTTCTGTCCTGAAACGAAATTTTCTCGCTCCTTATATAATTTTTATATTCCTCTATTTAAAAAGAAATAAAAATCTAGTTTTTATTTCTCTGTTTCATTTTTAAAATTAAAGAATATAGCATTGTTTAGTGAAATATCACTCTTTATTTCAAGATTTTTGAGAAATATTTCTAGTTCTATTTCGAGGTGGATTAAAATGTTTTTAGAGGTATTAGAAATTCACAGCAAAATAAAAATCTGAAGCATGTATATTATAGGGTGGTCCAAAAATGCATTGGAATTTTTTTTCTTCGAATTTTTGTGAATATTGTTCGGAAAGTTGTTCGAATCTACACAAAAATTAAACTATTTTTTTTAAAATGATATTTAAAGGGTTTTCCCATAAGAAAAAAATAAGTTTTTGTAAATTTTATTTTTAATTAGAGAGGGAATTCAAAATTCAACATAATTTCAATTTTCAATTAATGTGAACAAACATAATTGTTCAAAAAATGTATTATTGTTTTTAGCAATTTTCTCTTAGAATAGAGAAAGAAAGTCCCGGTTTTTTCAAAAATTTTCCACTCTTTGCCAATTTTCAATTAGACAGGGAATTCAAAATTCAACATAATTTCAATTTTTAATTAATGTTAACAAACAAAATTGTTTAAACAATTTATTATTACTGTTAGTAATATTCTCTTAGAATAATGCTAGAAATTGCGTTTTTTTTTCTGAAATTTTCAGCTTTTGTCCATTTTTCAATTAGAGTGATGTAATAATTAATTCAAATTAAAAAATAATAGTTTTAACAATTTATTATCATTTTTAATAATATTCTCTCTGCTTAATGCTAGAAAGTTGCGTTTTTTTCTGAAATTTTTAATTATTTGTCTATTTTTTACTTGGAGTGAATTAATAATTAATTAAATTCAGCAAAAAAGATTGTCTTTTTTTCTTATGGGAAATACCTCCAAATATAATTAAAAAACAAAACATTGATTGATTTTTATGTGGATTCGAACAAATTTCTGGGCTTTATTAATAAAAATTCGAAGAAAAATTTGTTTTGACCACCCGAAATTGCTTAATTTTGGGATAGAAATTGATTGTGCGCATCTTAATTTGTTTATATTAATGTTAATCAACTTTCACCATTTTCAGTTTTTATTTTACTGTGAGCTTTTTTTTCCTCTTCGTTGCTAGTAGATGTCGATCTCTTATAATATGTTAATCTAATAAAAATACTGGCACCTCTTGATTATTATAAATAATTGCCTCGCCCTAGTTTTTAATACTAAACTTCATACTTGTGTAATTTTACAATGTTACGGTTTATCAGGGTGTCTAACCGATGGATGATTTTAAATTTTCGGTAATTTCCGGGTTTTTCCCGGTCAATTATTAATTTTTTCTGGTCAATTGTTAATTTTTACCAGTCAATTTGAATGATTTCAGAAGATTTGAATGATTTTAAGCGATTTTTAAAGATTTAAAGATATTTCTAAAATTTCTAAAAGTTTGATTTGGAATAGAGAATTTTGTAAAAAAATTATAAATGTGTAATAAATCTGAGTTGGAATATTAGATCATTCTTGGTAATAAAAATTACAATTCTGATTTGGAATAAAGAATTTTGTAAAAAAATTATAATTCTGAAATTGAACAGGGATTTGTTTTAAATTAAATTCTTCTAAATTAGAATTAAAATTATTATCCAAAAGTCCTGTTCATTAAAAAAATCTCAGTTTCTGACCAAATAATAATTTTTTCCGAAAATTCCATGTTGCAAGTTAGAATTATATTTATGTACAACATATTCTATTATAAATAAGAAATAAAGCAATTCTCTGTTTTATATTTTGTTGAAAAATTTGTCTTTTTGTTAGAAAATTAACCTTCTTTGTTGAAAATTCAACAATTTTGTTAAAAAGTCATCCTTTTGCTTGAAAATTCAACAGTTAAACTCAAACAAAAACGACGAATTTTCAACAAAATACATCAATTTTCAACCAAATAGTTGAATTCTCGATTAAACAAAAAATTCTTGCCAAAACTGGAAAGCTGAATTTTCTGTTGAAAATATTAATTAAAAAAAAAAAATTTTTAACGGAATATTTTTATTTTTAACTAGAAAGATGAATCTTCAACCAAAAACCTTAATTTTTAAAAAAGTACTTCCATTTTCAAACAAGTAGTTGAATTTTTATCCAAAAAAGATTTTCTTTCGTCTTTCCCTTATTTCCATTTTTTCATTTACAACATTTTCTATCATAATTCAGGAATAAAGCAACTCCCTGTTTATTTTTTTATTCGGTTGAAAAATCATGTATTTTATTGAAAAGTGATTCTTTGTCTTGAATATTCAACTGTTTTGTTGAAAATTCCTCTTCGGCCTAAAAATTGAATTACTTGGGTAGAAAATTGAACTATTTGGTTGAAAATTAACTTTCTTGTTGAAAATTAATATTTTCTTATAGAAAATTCAATTATTTATAGAAAATTCGCTCCTTTGTCTTGGAAATTAAAAAATTTGGTTGAAATTCAATCATTTTTGTTTAAAAATTCAACGATTTTGTTAAAAAGTCATTCTTTTGGGAAATTTCCTGTTCCAAATCACAATTATATTTATTTCCAAAAATTCTCTGTTTCCAGTTAGAATTATAATTATTCACAACTTTTCTATTATAATTTAGAAATAAAGCAATTCTCTGTTTAGAAAATTTTTTTATTTGGGTAAAGAATT
>CAKNXH010056989.1:0-38087 GCA_932178445.1 Andricus quercusramuli
GGGGGGGGGGCTTATCAGCTGTATGTGTGGGGGGTTGGAGTTTATGCCACACGTGAATGCGTCGAGTGAATGGGGGAGGAGCTCGGTCATGATCTCTAATTCGAAAACGAAGAACGCTAGGGGGGGGGGGGGGAGAAATTTGAAACCTTATCTTCTCACGGACCCTTATGATGCCAGGCTATTGGCTCTGTTTGCGACGGTAGCCCGTTGCGCAACTTACTGCGAAGGTGAAATAACTAAGCGACGCCTGTCACTTGAGAAAACTCAACACTCAATGTAACTTTTAAGTACTGATGCTTTCTCTCGGTGGTGGCCGGTCCAAGCTCTCGGGGCAGGGATGAGAGTGGGCTTTGCAGCCTTCCGATTGGCTGGTGACTCTGAAACTGGAGTCGCAGAGAACGTGGTGGGGAAGCCGCCTCGTTTTCACCCATCGACTTTCGCGCGCCGAGTCTCGAATCTGGTAGCCATTTTACATTTCTAACATATTAATTAATATTTATAATAACGCTTTAAAAATAGTAAAAATTATTTTAAGAAGGAAATTAAAATTTAGAAAATTCGGAATTAAAATCTAGTTTCGTATTCTCAACTCATATTAGGATTAATGTTATTATATTAATGCTAATTTTAGGAAAACGAAAAACACATTAATTTCCTAGTTTAACGAAAGTGGATTTGAAAAGAATAAAAATACAAAACTTAAAATTTACAGACTGAAAAGTAAACAAAAATACTTAAATCCTAAATCCTAAATAGAATTTATTTATCCAATCGAAACCCTATTTTAGCTATCAAAGAAATATATAAAAATATTAATAACCTATAAATAAAATATGAAGTTTAGTACCTAAAAATAATAATATCTATTTCTGGAAATGTGTAATTAATCTAAATATCTAAGGAAAGCCGTCCCGGTTTGTTCTCTACTCAGAATTTGTTACTTTATGTATTGAGGTTGATATAATCATGCCGCATTTTCGTTTGGTCAATACCCTTCTATAATAAATATATATTTTAAATCTAATTTAAAAATCGAAAGAGGACGAAACGTCTTTCGAGCTGTTTTTATCTTCGTGGGAAAAACGTATCCGCCGGTTGAGCTCACTGGCTGCGAGAGTTGAGAGTCAAAAAAAGAAAGGATGAAAACAGAGAAGAGGACAGAGGAATGCGCGCGTAGGTTGAAAGAAGATAGTGACTCTGGCCAGCCGGTGGTCGCGCGTTGGCTACGTGCCTTTTGGGAACTTTGGGACCGTGGCGAGAAAAGAAAGCGGCGGTGACGGGTGTGAGTCATTGAAGGGGGTTAGCAAGCTCGTCGTGCCAACAACATGAGAACGGCAATTTGTCACGTAGACCATCTCTCAATTTTTCGGATGGAAAATTTGAGTGATGACACGTTCGACAGATTGGCGTCTCTCAGCGGTTCTCTATCGGACTATGGGTCCGTAACAAAATTTACAAAACATAGTAAAGAGTCATCGGAAAGACAATGTTAGTTGACTCCGTAAAGAATTTGTTCTGAACGTGTTTATGAAAATTGTTTAAATAATTAATAATTATTGTAAATTTGCAAATTACCGTAGAAAAGAGTTATTGGAAATACGTTCTTAGCGATACCGTGAACAAACTGAGCCCATTCTTTGAAAAATGTCCGAACTCTCAATTTGTTGAAATAATTAATAATTATTGTAAGTCTACAAAGCATCATAGAAAAAGTCATCGAAAAGATATTCTTAGTCGACTCCGTAAACGAATTGTGCCTATTCTTTGAAAAACAGCCAAACTCTGAATATGTTTATGAAAATTGTTGAAATAATTGATAATTATTATATATTTGCAAAGTATCGTAGAAAATTATTATTCGAATTACATTCTTCCTTGATACCCTGAACTAATTCATCCTATTCGTTGAAAAAAAGACCAAGCTCATAATTTCTCGCTGAAAATTGTTCAAATAATTAATAATTCTTTGAAATTGGCAAAGCATCATACAAAAAAATCATCGGAATGCTATTCTCAGTTAATTCTGTAAAAAATGTAGCCTATTTGTTGAGAAATAGCCAAACTCTAAATTTGTTTATGAACATTGTTTAAATTATTATTAATTCTTGTAAAGGACCCCGCACACATCTATGGGAAATATGGTCCCGGTCAAATTTGCTGAAGCTCTGGTATAATGTAGTTTATAATATCCTGATCAAATAAAGTCCTCAGACACTGGATCCAAAAACCGTCAGGTGTCGAGATAGGAGGGACCAAATATCACTTTTCATGGATGCGAGAGGAGTTTCAGGGACCCTCGAGGACAAGTCATGAAATGACATGTCACATGACATGGCATGCCATGACACATCACATGACACATGACACGTGACATGACATGATATGACGCATGACATGACACATATAGCATAACAAATGACACATGACATGATAATACACATAACATGACGTGACACATGACATGACACATGACATGACATGACATGACACATAGCATGACATGACATGACATGACACATAGCATGAAATAATCAATCACATGACATGACATATGAAATGACACGTACCATGACAAATGACACATTACATGACACATGACATGACATGATATAACACTTGACATGACACGTAGCATGACAAATGACATGACATGACACGACATGATATGTTATGACACATGAAATGATATATACCATGACAAATGACACATGAGATGACATGAAAATGCACATGCCATAAAATGGCACGACATATGACATGACACGACACATACCATGACAAATGACATGACACATACCATGACAAATGACATGACACATACCATGACAAATGACATGACACATACTATGACAAATGACACGACATGGCATGACATGAAACATGACATGAGACATGAAATGACACATGACATATGACACATTACATGACATGCCAAAACACATGACACATGAAATGAAATTTCATGTTATGTCGTATTATGTGCTATGTCATGCATCATGTCGTGCCATGCGTAATGTCATATCTTGCCATTTTGCGTCATATCATGTCTCGTGTCATGCCACACATGACACATGGAACATGATACATGACATGACATATAACACATGACATGACATGTAATATGATACATGACATATGACACATGACATATAACACATGACATAACATGTCATATGATACATGACATATGACACATGACATGCCATGAAATCTCACATGGCATATGGCACATGACATGACATAACACATCGAACATGAAATGACATGACATCTCATGTCATGTCGTGTTATGTGCCATGCCATGTCATGTATCGTATGTCATGTGATGTGATGTCATGTCATGTCATACGTTATGTCATCTCATGTATCATGTCATGTCATGTTTCATGTTACATGTCATTTGATCTGTCATGTCATGGCATTTCATGTCACGCTATGTCGTTTCATGTCATGTCATCTCATCTCATGTGTCAAGTAACATGTTATGTCATCTCATGCCATAGCGCGTGTCAAGTGACATGTCATGTGTCATGTCTTGTGTCATGTCTTGTGTCATGTCTTGTGTCTTGTCTTGTGCCTTGTCTTGTGTCTTGTCTTGTGTCATTTCTTGTGTCAAGTCTTGTGTCATGCCATGTGTCATGCCATGTGACATGTCATGTCATGTCATGCGTCATGTCATGTCATACGTTATGTCATCTCATGTATCATGTCATGTCATGTCATGTTTCATGTTACATGTCATGTGATCTGTCATTTCATGGCATTTCATATCATGTGACCTGTAATTTCATGCCATGTCCTCGAGGGTCCGTGGAAGTCCTCTCACGTCCATGAAAAGTGATATTTGGTCCCTCCTATCTCGCAACCTGGCGTTTTTTGGACCTAGTGTCTCAGGACTTTATTTGATTAGGATATTATAAACTACATTATACCACAGTTTTAGACAATTTGACCAAGACCATATTTTTCATGGACGAGTGCGGGGTCCTTTACAAAGCAACATAGAAAAGAGTCATCATAAAGACTTTTCATAGCATTATAGAAAAAAGGTAATCGGAAAGATATTCTTGGTTAATTCTATAAAAAAATTTAGCTTATTCGTTGAAAATAGGCAAAATCCGAATTTGTGAAGAAACATAGAAGAAGACTCTTCGGAATAACATACTTAGTTGACTCCGTGAACAAATTGTGCCTATTCCTTGATTGTAAATTTCCAAAGTATCATATACAATAGGAAAGAGTTATTTGAAAAAAATTTTGTATTGATTCCGTAAACAAATTGAGCCTACTCGTTGAAGAATGGTCAAACTCTCAATTTGTGTATCAAAATTGTTTAAATAATAATTAATTCTTTGAAATTTGCAGAGCATCATAAAAACATATCACCGGAAAGATATTCTTATCTAATTCTGTATAAAATTGAGCCTATTCGTTGATAAATAACCAAACTCTAAATTTTTAAATCTAAATTCTTTAAATAATTAGTAATTCTTGTAAATTTACAAAACATAGTAAAGAGTCATCGGAAAGACAATGTTCGTTGGCTCCGTAAACAAATTGTGCCTATTTCTTGAAAAATAGCTGGATTCTACTTATGTTGATAAACATGTTTAAATAATTAATAATTATTGTAAATCACGAAAGTATCATACATAGGAAAGAGTTATTTGAAAAACGTTTTTTATTGATTCCGTGAACAAATTGAGCCTACTCGTTCAAAAATGGTGAAACTCTCAATTTGTTTATCAAAATTGTTTAAATAATAATTAATTCTTTAAAATTTGAAGAGCATTTTAGAAACATATCACCGGAAAGATATTCTTATCTAATTCTGTACAAAATTGAGCCTATTGGTTGAAAAAAGTCAAACTCTAAATTTTTAAATCTAAATTATTTAAATAATTATTAATTCTTGTCAATTTACAAAACATAGTAAAGAGTCATCGGAAAGACAATGTTAGTTGACTCCGTAAACAAATTATGCCTATTTCTTGAAAAATAGCTAAATCCTACTTATGTTGATAAACATGTTTAAATAATTAATAATTATTGTAAATCGCCAAAGTATCATACATAGGAAAGAGTTATTTGGAAAACATTTTTTATTGATTCCGTGAACACATTGAGCCTACTCGTTGAAAAATGGTCAAACTCTTAATTTGTTTATCAAAATTGTTTAAATAATAATTAATTATTTGAAATTTGCAGAGAATCATAGAAACATATCACCGGAAAGATATTCTTATCTAATTCTGTACAAAATTGAGCCAATTCGTTGAAAAATAGCCAAACTTAAAATTTTTTAATCGAAATTGTTTAAATAATTATTAATTTGTGGGTACTTTCATGTTCAAAGTCGATAATGAAACAAGTCAGGAATTAAGGTATAAATATTATAATCACTTTATTTTAAAACTAATAAAACTCTCGGATACAGTTCGGGCTTGCAAATTACGCGTTGATGCTTTTCGAATAGCAGTCGACGATCTTCTGAAGCATTTTTGGCACGCAAGCCCCGATAAGAGACCCGCGGGGTCCTTCCCTCTCTCCCCCAGTTCCATCCCTCTAGTCCTACTACGTTGCCGTAACATTACAATATCCTAAACTAAAATCTAAACTAGCCATCTGGGTGAAAGCTAGTTTGGTCATCTTGGGTCTTTCTTATACTTTAGAAAACTGCCTGAGTGAATTCGGCTCCTGATCATAAACTTAATCCCCAAGGAAACCAAACTGGCACGTACACCCCATCTCGGTTTATCATGAAAAACTTTCTTTTCTACTATTTTCAAATATTCGTAGAAAATATTACTACAGTTTCGGCCATCCGACTGTTTGACGCCCTCATGAAAGATCTACGCCTTTACAATCCATCTATCAGCATTGCCCATACAAATTCTTCCATTCATACGTTCTCCGTTTCTCAACAATTATATTTGTATGTAATTATATTTTAGACAATTAATTTTTTTTCATTACAAAAATACTTATGCCCATCCTCGCGAATATACAATTACTCCCGCTGACTGTTTTGGAATTAATTCTAGTCGTTCGGCTGACAAAATTCCCTCGTATGGTTTTTGGCTCTGTTTTTCTCCCTATATGTCTCGAATTACATATCTGTGATTTCCCAAAGCCTTCACTACTTCGTATGGACCTTTCTTTTGCTTGAAAAGTTTGCGACTCTCCCCAGTAGCCGCGGAACTGTTACTTACGACTAAAACTAAATCGCTCGGTTTATACGCATACGCTACCTTACGTTTCTTATCAAACTGTTCTTGCATTTTCTCTCTATTTACTTCTAACAAGTCTTCGACCAGTTCTTTTGGTTCTTCTGATCCTATTTCCCTATTTAAATCAATTATTTCCCTCGTCAGAGGGTTATCTAATCTTCCGGCTATTCTATGAGTGAAGACTATCTCGTACGGCGTTCTTTTCGTTATTCGGTGCTCGCTGTTATTTATTGCCCACTGCACGTCGAGTAACTTTTCGTCCCAATCTCTATCCTCTTCGTCTTCGGTGATAGTAGCTAAACACGTGGGGAAAACGCGGTTTTGTCTCTCTGCTTGCCCATTTCCGCGCGGGGTGCCTGCTGCGATTCTGACTTGCTGTATGCCGTTTTCATGACAAAAGTCCTTAAAATCAGCGGCAGTAAAAGCGGTTCCTCGATCACTGATAACACGCTCGGGTTTACCGTAATTTGACATAAAGCCTCTTACCATGCGTAAAGTCTCGGCGCAACTCACGTCTTTTACGGCCTTTAAAACGGTATATTTACTAAACCCACAAATTATCGCGCACACGTGTTTATTGCCATTTTCCGTTGTTACGAATGGCCCGGCATGATCGATATGCACACTTCGAAACGGTGCATTCCCTTTTTCCAGCGGATGTAAAAATCCTGGCTTTTTACCACTCGGTTTTTTATAATACAGGCAGTTTATGCAACGTTTTATGTACATTTCCACGAACTCGCGCATTTTTGGGAAATAATATGTCTCTTTTAATTTACCGTATGTTTTATCAACACCAAGATGCGCGAGGCCGCGATGTGCTTCCGCGACTAATTCATGTCTCAAATCCATCGGTGCATACAAACGAAATCTACCTTTTGAAACTCGGTACACGCGCGCGTTGACCATCGTGAACTTTTCATGAGTAGCTTGGTCGCCCTCCTCGAGTTTGTCGCGTATGCTCAAAATTTCATCGCTATCCCTTTGCATCGCGGCGATCCAATCCGTAGTAATTTTTAAGCCCATAATCGGTAATCCTACGAGTTCCAGCTCTTAGCCTGGTTCCACGGGATTTCTGCTTAACCCGTCAGCTATCGCGTTATTTACCCCTTTCAAGTACTCGATCCGATATTGCTATTCCGATAGTCTCACAAACCACCGCCCTATTCGCGGATTCAGATCCCTTTTGTTTTCCAGCATTTTCAAACTGTTACAGTCGGTTCTTATAACGAATTCGATCCCTAACACGTAAAGGCGAAAACGTTCTACACCGCACACTATAGCCAGAGCCTCCAACTCATACGAGTGATATTTTGACTCGTCTTTCGTCGTTTTTTGCTGTAATAACAAATCGGATGAAATTTTTTATCTTCCTGCCTTTGCAACAATACTGCAGCTAACCCTACTTGGCTCGCATCAGTATGTACTTCGGCTTCTGCTTTCGGTTCGTAAACGGCAAGCACGGGCTTGAGCAGCAGCAGCCGTTTTAACAATTCAAACGCTTGCTTCTGCCCTGAGCCCCATGTAAATTTCACCCCTTTTGCAGTTAAATCAGTTAACGGTCTAGCGATCGTCGCATACCCCTTTACAAATCTACGACAAAAATTCGTGGTTCCGAGAAACGATCGTATCCCGGTAGCATTTGTCGGTTCTGGAAAATCCCTGATAGCATTTAAAACCCGACCTCCCGGTGCAATACCCTTATCAGATAACGTGAAACCCAGATAATCAACATTGTGCTTAAAAAACTGACATTTTTTCAATCTCACAGTTAAATTCGCGGCCCTCAGTGCATCTGCAAATTGTGGGTACTTTAATGTTCAAAGTCGATAATGAAACAAGTCAGGAAGTAAGGTATAAATATTATAATCTCTTTATTTTAAAACTAATAAAACTCTCGGATACAGTTCGGGCTTGCAAATTACGCGTTGATGCTTTTCGAATAGCGGTCGACGATCTTCTGAAGCATTTTTGGCACGCAGGCCCCGATGAGAGACCCGTGGGGTCCTTCGCCCTCTCCCCCAGTTCCATCCCTCTAGTCCTACTACGTTGCCGTAACATTACAATATCCTAAACTAAAATCTAAACTAGCCATCTGGGTGGAAGCTGGTTTGGTCACCTTGGGTCTTTCTTACACTTTAGAAAACTGCCTGAGTAAATTCGGCTCCTGAACATAAACTTAATCCCCAAGGAAGCCAAACTGGCACGTACAACCCATCTCGGTTTATCATGAAAAACTTTATTTTCTACTATTTTCAAATATTCGTAGAAAATATTACTACAAATTCTTGTAAATTTACAAAACATAGTTAAGAGTCATCGGAAAGACTTTTCTCAGCATCAAAAAAAAAGTAATCTGAAAGATATCGCCTTTCGAATCTACGAGTCCAAGCCTAAAACTGGATATAACTGGATTGAAATGAAAACTGAAATGAAAACTAAGCCTTAGGGTGCAGTCCCATGTGGGCAGGAAGCGCCGGCGTAAAACAGAAACTCATAAGATTGAAAAACTTGATTTTCGATTCCTCTCACACAATTGCACGCACGGAATCTCACCGAATGCAAATAATTTTATTATTGCCATCAATTAGTTTTGTCATTAATTGTTATAAACAAATGACATTAAGAAACAGCCACAGAGTGTAACGTTTGTTGAAAAAGATATGTTTTCGGATGAATATGCTTTAAATTATAGTGAGACTGGCTGTCGGTCACAATTTTTATGGAACATCAACAGTTGCAATTGTGGGGAACAATTTTTTTCAAACATTTAGAATGTGTTTCTTCCTTTATTATCTGAAATGATGTAGATATTCGAAAAAGTGATCTATGTTTGATTATGTGTGTTGAAATAAAACTCTGTCCTGAAAAATAATTGTTGTCGTACTGAAACTGCTTCGAATCATTGTGAGAGAGATTTGCAGTAACTCTTTCTATGTAAAATTAACAATAAACAGTTGTTAATATTCAATTTGAAATATTACGATTCGAGGGTATTAAACGATATTGTAATTTTTATTGGAAAAAGTTTGTTCTTATCTGGAAATAGTTTGAATTATCATGAGAGTGATTGTCAGTAACAATTTCTATGAAAAATTATACACAATTTTTCTTCTTTTTTTTCATTGCTACATGAGAGGACGCTTTGGTTATTACTTTAACAGAACGCTCTTTTGCCTGTGAGTGGCAAGGGAATTGTTTAATTATAAGGTTTTTTGCACCCAGGTCATTTTATAAAAGTGGCAATTCTTCTGCGCTATATTTTTTCAATAGAGGTGTTTCAATAATATTCGAGTCATTTCAAAATATGATATTTGAGTAATGTTCTGCATTGAAGTAAGTGAATATAGTGTCCATAGATTTTGAACTTGGCGAGCCTCAATATATGTACACTGAGAAACTATAGGTTAGAAAAATTACTGAAACGGATAGCAAATGGGGGCAAAATGCTTAAATTTCGGCATTTTAATACATAAATAATAAGTTATACTATTTTTATAAGAAGATTTCCTATTTGGTAATAGCAATCCTTACTATTTTCTGTAGTAAAATCCGATGTAGGAAAAATTAATAGAGAAATTAATAAATTGTACAAAAAGAATAAAAGTAATAAGTATTTTAAATAACATAATATACTAAATATGTAGAAGAAATTACTATTGTCTGTAGGAACACGATGTGTATTATGGACATTTCCTACTTTTTGTAACAAAGGTTAATACCAATTATTAAATTTGGTCCCAAATATTACTAACTGATTTAGCAGAAAGAATGGAGCCTTGGACCGAGCGCGGCCGAGTGCATCCGACGTGTGTCGATCGCCGATCATATTTTTTGGTTGCGAAAATGACATCTAATTAATGTTTCAATGCGAAATCCGCAAAAAAACGTAATTAAAAAAAAATTTACTTATTTAATTACATTAAAAATTTTGTTGTTTAAAATTATAAAAATATCATGAATATCAATCAATTAAGGATTAAATGAATTAGAACCAATAAACTTTCTATCATTCAGGTCATATGGAAGTTTTCATTCTGAGTCACAAAATGTCTTATAGGTAGATGGATCATCGCCCGACTGCTGTCCCGGAGACGCGTGTTCGATTCCCGCCAGCCTTCGTTTTCTTCTAACCCGATTTTTCTGTTTCAGCTTTATAATATAATACTCTCTTTTAAGAATATATACATATATGTAATTTCTAATGTTGTCAATTCCTAATTTAAATAAATGTGAATTATGCGTTAAATGTAGAACATGTGTGTAGGTAGGCTTGTGTGAAAGTTAGCAAAACACATGTTTATTTTTTTTACTATTCCCACTGTAGCATATTTTGCTAACCAGATAGTAATTCGGTGCGCACGGTCCCTGCGCATCATTTTACTACAGTACTTTGTAAATACTGTTATCTTCTACAGATATTGATCCAACAAATTTACTATTTTCTCCTAACAAAATTAGTAAATAGTGCTGACTTGCAGTTTTACTACAGAGGTTAATAAATACTTCAAATGTCTTTTACAATAAATGCAATAGTTTTAACTTTTATTCCAATATATTTTATAATTCTTTAAGTAGCTACGAGTTACTATTGAGGTTAGTAAATATTATTAAAATTTGCTTTTTGCCTCTCATTGCAAAGTTCAGATAGTGAAATCTAGTGTGATTTTTAACAAGAAATACAAACAAGGGTTTCTCAGTGTATAGAAAGAGATAAGTGGATGACAACGGAATGAAAAAGACTACCAGGGATTTCGCGGAATTACACAATTTTCCATGGGATTCCATGGAAGAGTGTACAACAGATTACAAAAGTGGTTGACCCGTCGAGAAATGTTGACATATGGTCTAAGAATTAAAGACAACATTTGTATTGCTACCCTTTTTAGTATTGAACAGCAATAACAAATAAGATATAAAAATGATTGTGTGAGTCAACATTTTTTCATATTTCCAAAGACGTATTTTTTCATTTGATTAACTGCACATTTTTTTATAGTACTTAAAATAGCTACAGTCCGAATCAAAGACAAAATTATAACATTCACCAGTTTTTACCCCGCGACTGTAATTGATTCGCTTAATAGTAAGCTAAACGATAGGAAAACAGTGACTGGTGAAATACACAATAATAGCACGGAACGTTCCGGGAACGTTCCTGGAACGTTCCGCGGGCACCTTCGGAACGTTCCACTGGAACGTTCCAGGAACGTTCCCGCAACGTGTAAAATGTCCGCCCTTGGGAACGTTCCAGTGGAACGTTCCAGGAACGTTCCACTGGGACCTGAGGGGAACCTTCCATTATTGTTGTTTTTAACAACAATTATCTCGTAAACCGTAAGAGATAGGTAAGAATGGATGTCATTTTTGAATTTTGAGTACCGCATATACTAAACTATAATATGATATCCGTATCACAAATTGACATCGATTTTGACCTATCACTTAGGTTTTACGCGTTTTTTATTGATAATAATAACAATAACGTTAATTTATGTTTGGAACGTTCCAGTGGAACGTTCCTGGAACGTTCCCAAACGGCGGACATTTAACACCTCCCTGGAACGTTCCTGGAACGTTCCGCTGGAACGTTCCGAAAGTTCCCATGGAACGTTCCGGGAACGTTCCAGGAACGTTCCGTGCTATTAGGGCAGACAGACCAGAATGGTTCATGTTCACGCTAAGATTCCTATATCAGCGGACCGAATCCATGTCAAATAAGGCAGGTTCTACACTTGAAGTTGAAGAATCCCTCGGGGACAAAATATGTTGTTTTCTAGAGGAAACTAGGCGATACGTATTTTTTTGACTTGCGAAAAAAATTTTTTTACAGAATTATGCGTATTTGAATTTTTGGCTTCATTTAAAAAAAAAAAACCCAATTTTTTCTTTAAACTCGTATAATTCAAAAAAAAATTTCATAAAATTTAATTTTCACATTTCTGTTGAAAAAAACAACGGATACAAAAAAAATTTGAGAAATAAATTGCACATTTAAAAAATGTCTACAAAAAGTTCTCTTACGCATTTATGATATCTTGCACCACTTCCGAGAAAAATGAAAAAATTCAATTTTCATAAACAAAAAATTGTCTTCATTCCTGGCTTATGGAAATACCCACCATTTTTGTTAAATATTAAAAAATATATATACGTTCATATGAGGAAAACTCCATGTTAGTTTTACGTGGGCTGTACAATTTTTATCATCAGAAAATTATTATTCATAAATTCGAATTTTGAAATTTTTTGCTGAAACAATCAAGTTACAAAATGAATGTCAAGACAAGAAATTTTTCGACTGAAAAGTTTTTATATTCAATATATTTAAATATATTTCACATTTATACAGGTATTTTTCAACAATGTATAAAAACTTTATCTGAATCTCAGTTTAAAAAATGAATGAATAATACCTAAATTAATATTTAACAAAAATGGTGGGTATTTCCATAAAGTAGAACTTTTTTAAATGTGCAAACTATTCTCCTAACATTTTTCTGTATCTGTTGTTCTTTTCAAGAAAACTGCGAAAATTAAATTTTATGAAAAGAAATTCTCCTGCCCACAAAAGTTATTTAGCCCGCATTAAACTCACAAGGTATTTTCCTTATGATAGATTTTAAAGCAAAAATTGGGTTCTTCTTGAAAAACAATGCCAAAAATTCAAATACGCATAACTCTGTGAAAAAATTTTTTTTCGCAAATCGCAAAAATACGTATTGCCTAATTTCCTATAGAAAACAACACATTTTGTCCCAAAGAGATACTGCAACTTCAAATGTAGAACCTGCCTGATTTGAAATGAATTCGGTCAACGACTAAAAATAGGTTAGAAACCTACATCACTGACTAACATTAGGGTAGAAATTTAGATTATCATCGGTTGATCAAGTAGGATTCTGATAAAGATTCTCGCCACAGTTGATAATGTGGGTTTCTACTTCACCGACTAAGCCCTAAGGGTCTCATGTAGGTGGCGATTGGGAAATCCCTAAGTTCTAGAAATTTCTAGAAGTATAGTCTATTTAGTAAGAGCGTTGTTGCTGCGTTATAAGTTTAGAAAAATAGAATTTCTACTATACAAAGATGCGTGTGGCAATTAGGTCGGTAGAATAGTAACCGGTCATTTACCGATAGGCGATAAGGGTTGGTGTCAGTGCTAAGATGCTACCAGTCGACAAATTGTTGCCGGTAATATATGGCGCGACGTGTTTCCTCGACTATGTCACTATGGTAATAATCTTTCATCTAGTAATGCGAAATTACTCTTTACTGTGCTATTTAACGTTATTTAAGGCGCTTCCTCCCGTTCGATTTTTAGCCTTTTTCTTACTCACGCCCATTTTCCTCCTACACGGATGAATTGTTCGATGTAATATTTTAACCACATAATCGCCAGGGTATAGTGCCCAACCTCTCTGTCTCTGTTCTTTGACAAATGGTCTTGTTTTTTTTTCAATTATTCGAAAATGTGGTTCGTTTCCGCGCCTTTAAACGAGCAATCCGCCAACGGGAAAGTACCCCCGTTGAACCTAGACAGGCGCTCCGAATTTCACATAGAATTCACCTAATTCACCGTGACGGTTTTCGAGGATGCTGACCACAGGGGATAGGTGGTAACTCATCCGCCCTTTTCATTGTTGCATCCTGACACGATTCGAGCCGCTTGAACGAAATTAATAATTATTAAAATATGCAGAAATTGAATTTTAATATGCTGCATTAGGTTCATTACATAATTACCAGACGATTAAAAAAAGATAGAAAAAAATCGGTTAACCCGTTCAATTTCTGTTGGGAGTTTTGGTAATTTTGCATTTTATTCAAGATTACCTTCAATACTGAGAATATTAACCAATTTTCCTAATCCTTTTGAATTTTTTTTTTACAATTATATAATTTCCAAATTTTATCAGCTAATAAAAATGTCATCGATCCATGTTTTGCGCAATTTTAGAGATTGTAACAGTATTCATTGTCGGCGGGTGATTTACTTTGGTCTTTATTGAAAGACAAGAGCAAATTCGAGGAGATCAGATAATTGCACATCGAAGTAATTCATTAATTACTCCATTGCTGATTAATCAATTCTTCATTACTTCCTTATAGATGGGGGTTTGTAATTGCCTCAATTCTTGAATGTACTTTTTCATATATTTGATATGATGTGACCCCGGGAGCTCGAAAATAAAGTTTTTAAAAAATTTTCGTGTGTTTGTACATTTTTTCTGTTCACCATACCTCGAAAAGTAACAGATATATAATCATGAAATTTTAATGAAGATTGATATCTCGGATAGATATCCAGGTCTGATAGTTACTTTGTTCTTTCATAAGATATCTTGAATTATTTTGTTAAAAAATCATTTTTTTCAACTTCTTTTTTTTTTGTTAAAAATTAATTTTGTCCACTGAAAATTTAATTTCCATTTTTTATTGAATATGCTCATTTTCGAATATTGAAGGAAATAATAAAATACATCAGGATTGAAGTATTTTTTTCATTTTAAATTAACATTGAAAATTATTTTACCTTTTTCCTTGAAAGTTTGTTAAAAATGGAATGATTTAATTTAAATATTTAATTTAATAATACTTTGGTAGGAAAGCAATCTTTTTACTTGACATGCAATCTTTCTTCGTTGAAAATGCCACTATTTGGTTAAAAATTAATCTTTTTTATTTAACAAATCAACTGCTTTGTTTCAAATGCATCTATTTGGCTGAATTAAACTGCTTTTTATTTAAGATTATCATCTTTTTTATTTGAAATGTGAATCATTACATGTTTTGTAGAGAAGTAATCAGCTCTTTCGCTTGAAAATGAAGCTACAGTTTCAATTTTTATATGTTATATACTTTTTATACTCTTATTTTTGCTCAATACTTGTAAGGTACAATAATACGTTAAAAGTTGAAAATGCTTTTTTGTTTTGTAGAAAGTTAAAACTGAAATTTTTGAGTTGAAAATAGAACTACGATCTTCTGAAAATTTTGTCTTCTTTAGCTTGAAAAGTCATTTACTTTGGCAAGTTGTACTTGGCAATAATTTCAATAATTTCAAGATCTATTTGAAATGCATTCTTCATCCACTTTGAAGACACTTTGCATTTGTCTCTTAAATTTGGTTGTAACATAAACAAATAATATTTCAATTCCTTCACAAGTCGTTGTCACTAAATGTCACCATTCATGTAATTCTAAGACGATTAGAAAGAAAAACGATCAATTTCTCTATGTATAAATTGTCAAATTATGCATTTCTCCAACAAATTTGTTTATAACAAAAACAAATACTATTGATTGACAATTCTTTGTCGATAAACATCACCTCTTTCGTAATTTGAAGAGGATTAGAAAAAAACGATTGCTTCCTGTATACAAGTAACCAGACAATGCATTTGTTCATAAACTTTGTTTATACGATTAAGAAATAATATCGAATGACCAATCTCAATCACTAAATATTACCACTCAGATAATCTGAAAGTACTGAGAAAGAAAAACGATTCCTTTCTGCCAAAAACCGCCTAAGCAATGCGTTTGGTTACATAATTTGCTTATAAAGTAAACAAATTATACCATCCAACAAATTTTTACGACCGAACATGATCCTGCTGATACAATCAAGCAATTTCGCCTTACAAATATACTTTGCAAGCTACATTTCCAATATATTGACATTTTGTTAATATAAATTGTTTATAACAATTTTGATTATATATAACGATTACATAACGACTTTTAAGCAAGTTCGCCGGTGGCGTCGCGCGAAGGCTTACACGTCTATAAATTAATTAATTGAATAGTTCATCAATTGATGAATCATCCTTGACTCTGCTTTTGTCTTTGGAGAAAGACCAAACTAAATCGCCCGCCTCCAATGAATACACACCTGAATGCGGAAATTGTCAATTAATTAGTTAATTAATCAATTTACAATTGCATCATTAAGTAATTGTTCAGTCATTCAATCGATTAAACACTTATTATTACTCAATTGTATAATAATGAATTGATTAATCATCAATGGAGTAATCAATGAATTACTCCGATGTGCAATTATCTGATCTCCTCGAATCTGCTCTTGTCTTTCGATAAAGACCAAAGTAAATCACCCGCCGTCAATGAACACTGTTACAATTTCTAAAATTGCGCAAAGCATGGATCGATGACATTTTTATTAGCTGATAAAATTTGGAAATGATATAATTGTAAAAGAAAATTCAAAAGGATTAGGAAAATTGGTCAATATTCTCAGTATTGAAGGTAATCTTGAATAAAATGCAAAATTACCAAAACTCCCAACAGAAATTGAAAGGGTTAACCGATTTTTTGCTATTTTTTTTTAATCGTCTCGTAATTATGCAATGAACCTCATGCATCATATTAAAATTCAATTTCTCCATATGTGACCGTCCACGAAGAAAGGGACCTAATGCGGAAAAAGTCGATTTTCATTTTCTTACGCCAATCGATAGTTTCCGAGTTACTCTTTCATTTCCAGTTATCAGAAATTTTTTAAGTGAATTACTTTTCTTGTTATTAAGCTACAAACATAGGCATGATAAGCGTACGGGGAGAGCGAACGAGAGGCCTACGAAAGCCAGCCCCACCACTTACCACACAGCTGTACGCGACGTGTCCGTGAGATCCACTGGCTAGTGGCTAAAAGTGTAGTGGTAAGTGGAGGGGGTGCTTTTCGTAGACGCATCCCCACTACTTAAATGCTGGCTTGCAGGCTCTGCTACAATCGCCCGTCCTGTAAAATTCAGCTTTGACGCATTCGGTTCCTTTCTTCGTGGACGGTGACATATTATAATAATTATCAATTTCGTTCAAGCGGCTCGAATCGTGTTAGGATGCAACAATGAAAAGGGCGGATGAGTTACGACCTACCCCCTGGGGTCAGCATCCTCGAAAACCGTCACGGTGAATTAGGATAAATTCTATGTGAAATTCGGAGCGCCTGTTTACTTACTGTTTATTTAAGGGTACTTTCCCCGTTGCTAATTGCTCGTTTACAGGCGCAGAAATGAACCAAATTTTCGATTAACTGAAAAAAAAACAAGACCATTTTTCAAAAAACAGAGACAGAGAGGTTGGGCATTACACCCTTGAGATTATGTGGTTAAAACATTACATCCAAGAATTCATCCGTGTAGGAGGAAAATGGGCGTGAGTAAGTAAAAGGCTAAAAAGCGAACGGGAGGAAGCGCCTTAACGGATTTAAACGGAAAGATAATTTCAGTCCGGTCGATGCAAAGTCCTTAGGACGGAGTGCTGAATGGAACGCAATCATTCGGAATGAACTCGCGCCATTTGACAATTTTCATTCATGCGCCATTCCGATCGATGCGGAATCATTCGGACTGTTTGCTGAATGGTTTGGAATGAACTCGCGTCATTTAACGGATTCAAGCGAAGTGAGAGTTTCATTCCGATCGATACGGAATCATCCGGACTGAGTGCTAAATGGCACATAATCATTCGGAATCAATTTGCGCCTTGTCATGGAGTCAATCGGAATGAAATTTTCATTCTGACATGTGCGGAATTATTCGGACTAAAGGAGAAATGGCATGGAATTATTGGGAATGAGCTCGCGTCATGCGATGAATTCCTAAGGAATGAAAATTTTCGCTACGGAATCATTCGGACTGTGAGTGAAACAAGCGGAATCATTCGGAATGAGTTACCGTATTACTCCGGATTAAGATGGAATGATAATTTTATTCAGAATGGTGCAAAATCATTCTGGCTGAAGCACGAAATCATTCAATGCCATGTCAAATGATAGTTTGGTATCAGGTGGATTCAGACGAAATGAAAATTTCTTTCAGATTTGCGCGGACTCATTCGGAATGAACGTGAGACACCAATTCGGACTGAAAAAAATCAATCTTAATCGGACGGAATCGTTCGGACTGGATTTGGCTTCCAGCCAGAAGGTCGGAATCAGTTTTCCCATTCGTTCGTAATTGATAGAAATGAATCAGAGTTGTTAGGATTCAACCGGACTCAATTTCATTCCGAAACTTCCACCAGGGTGGGTGAAGGCAACTTTGAATTTTCCGCCAATTGAACTGACTTGACGGTGGCGCTATACATTACCGGTAATAACTTATCAACTAGTGGCATCTTAGCGCGTACATGAACCTTTATCGTCTGTAGGTAAATGACCGGTCATTGTTTCAACGACATAGGTGTAACATGGATAGCTGAATTCAAATTTCACTCGCTTTCCGCTCAGCTTCTCCCACTGCATCTATTTCAACCCAGAAGTAATGTCTCAGAAAGTTTTTTTCAGTGTTTATTGATCAAACTGGTACTGTAAGTTAGAAATCTTCCAAGTAAAACCATCCTGCAAGCTTCAGCATCTGCAAATCTTTGGTCACAATCCAGTGAATAACACATTTCGAAATGTTTAGTGTGTCAGCTAACACCCGAACACTCATTCTTTGATTGGAATTCAGTAACTTGCGCACTCGGGCCACAGTGTCGTCACCACGCGATGTTGCGGAGAGTCCAGAGCAAGCTTCATCGGTGGCTTTCTCTTGACCTTTCCTAAATATCTTGTGCTGCCTTTCCGACTGATATTTAGTCAAAGAATCATCACTGAATGCTTCTTGAATTATCCGATAATTGTCGTTTGGCGTCTTGCCAAGTTCAACTCAAAATTTGATAGCGTATCGCTGCTCCAGGGATTTCTGCATCGTGAATTCGACGGTACTTCAAAACAGAGGTTCACTCTATTGCGCGTCCTGACGCTCCACAGTGAGCTGGGAGACCACCGAAAGTGGCCAAAAGTTAAATTTTTTTGGATTTATATGAAACTTGATATAAGGGGGTTTATGAGGTCGCTGATTTCGAATTTGACGTCAAAATTAATAAATTCAAAATGGCGGATCCAGTATGGAGCCTGAAATTTCTAAATTTTTACTTATTCATATGAAACTTGGTGTAAGGAGGTTCCTGAGGTCGCTGATTTGAATTTGACATCAAAATTCATTAATTCAAAATGGCGGATTCAATATGGCGCCTGAAATTTCTAAAATTTCACATATTCATATGAAACTGGGTACGAGGGGGCTCTGAGGTCGCTGATTTCGAATTTGACGTCAAAATTCATTAATTCAAAATGGCGGATTCAATATGGCGCCTGAAGTTTCTATATTTTTACTTATTCATATGCAACTTGGTGTAAGGAGGTTTGTGAGGTCGCTGATTTCGAAATTGAAGTCAAAATTCTAAAGTTCGAAATGGCGGATCCAATATGGCGCCTACAATTTCGAAAAATGGTTTTTTCATTTGCATTTGTATTTTTACGTATTTGTATCAAACTTTGAAATAAGTCCTCTTGCCTCTCATTAAATATCTCCGTCCATGTCGAACTCTTTTTCGTCGGTCAATTCGAGTTCGTTTAAGTAAAAATTTAGAAATGTCAGGCGCCATATTGGATCCACCATTTTTAATTTATTAATTTTGACGTCGAATTCGAAATCAGCGACCTCAGAAACCCCCTCATACCCAGTTTCATATGAATATGTGAAATTTTAGAAATTTCAGGCGCCATTTTGAATGTATGAATTTTGATTTCAAATTTGAAATCAGCGACCTCAGGAACCTCCTTACACCAAGGCGCCATATTAGATCCGCCATTTTGAATTTATTAATTTCGATGTCAAATTCGAAATCAGCGACCTCAAAAACCTCCTTTTGTCAAGTTTCATATAAATCCGAACAAAAATTGGACTTTTGCCACTTTCGGTGGTCTCTCAGCCCGCTGTGCACGCTCAACTTCATTCACTAATATCTTCGTAAAATGTCAATGGTGGCAGACGGTGGCAAATAACCTGATATTAAACATCATAATGAACCTAAAAGCACTATAGAACATTAGATACCAGGTGTAACCTCGGGGAACTTTTGATTCAAAAATTGTCTATTGCCGTGAATTCCTCAAATGCACGAGTACAAAGTGAGTCGATTCAAAACAGAGCTAAAAGTTGGATTCATTTCCTATAACGTCATTATTTATGACTACTCTAATAAGCTGTAATAATTGTAACACTTTGGTTCGTAACATTATGAACGAGTTTTTCAACGATTTTCTTCAAAAAACAGTAACAAAAAAAAGAAATATTTCTTCAAATCATAACGCTCTAGAATTAAGAGGACTAGTTAAAATATCATCAAATTTGGTGAAAAATTACTTCAAATCATCTATATTATGAAAAATAGTTCTTCCATTAATAACTGTGAAGCTGACTTTTGGCCACTTTTGGTGGTCTCTCAGCCCACTGTGCGCTCCAGGAACTCGGAGCCAACTGCCGCGCGGTGTGCTGCATGATCCAACCCACTCATGGTCTAGCCACGCGCAAGTAAAAAAAATTGCAGTTAATCAGCAAGGCTACCAGCTACGCTGCCATATTGAATAAATGTACAGCTAGCGGCTGAGATGAATAGAAACCAACATGGCCGCGGAGCTAGTATGTGCGATTTGGACGAAAATGGGACGTTCTTTGGCTAGACCATGAGTAGGTTGGATCATGGTGTGCTGTGTTCCCAAGGCCCCTCACTACACATCTCACATGGCGGGAACGCTTGGCGACAGATAGTCGCATCAGAGAATAGTGTGACGTATTGATTCGGGGTAAAAACTTGTTTACTTTCAGAAAGTGTTTGATTTTTGAGATTCTTCTAGCACCTCATGCGACAGCTACAGCAGATTCTATATTCTCATAATCCTAAAATGCCGTAACCCGACTTACACAGAAGCATCGACGTTTAGTAGAAACTCTATTTTCGTAAACTTATAATGCAGAGAAATTCCATGTCAGATTATCTAAGGAATTTCATCTATTGTATGATGGAAATTCTAGTATCCGTTCACTTAAGTGTTAAAAGGGAAATTCTAGAATAATTTTTGAAAAACTTCAAAAGCTTAGGAGATATTCAAAATTGAAAATATTGGTCCTTCTTTTAACTTTCATAACTTGGGTGATTTTCGTGATATTAAGAGAGTTATTTTAATTATTCATAATAGGACCCAGTTTCAAGAAACGTTTTTTCAAACAAATTTCCAAAACTTTCTAGATATTTTAAAAACAAGTTTTGAAACTGATTTTTTCAGAAAAATCCATTCTTAATTTTTATTTTCTTATTTTTCATAGATGGCTTAAAATTTGCTCTAAAAGCTCTGTAATTAAATATAGAAAATTAATTTTCCTTACTTTTCAAGAAATAATTGAACACGTAAGCCAAAATGATGCATAATGTGTGAAATAGTACATTTCGTGACTAGTGTGAACTGACGGCCTTTTTGAAACGAGTCGTAGGTGAGGGCGCTGCAGGCGCCCGAATCGGAGACGAGTTACAAAAACATGGCGCGAGTTAAAAAAAAGCCGTCAGTATACAAGAGTCACGAACGATACCTTTCAGAACAAAAAGATAAATGACGTTATTTCATTGTCTCCATGGATGAATGCAAAATCACGTTTTGAGTCAGTGAAGGTACGCACGAGCACTACAGCATTTTTGTTCTAACGAGCGTGAATGAGACAACAAAGTATAATGTGTGAGGCAATAGAAACACGCTACACTCTTCGTTAGAAATATCGACTCACCAATCCGCTATGAATTTCTCTCTATATATTTGTTAACCACGGTCTCTCTCTAGCGTTACGAAAATATGGAGACACGCACTATTCGAGCTCTTTTCTTAACTTTACGTCACGCCGTGCTTACTGAACCCTATTGTGTAACTCATTCGACGCACCGCCAGACACCGCTTAAAACGCGTAATTTTGCGTTTGTATATGGAAGTATGAAAACACGCCATTTTTATAATTGCGTTCTGAAAAAACATGTAAACAACAGACGGATATTTTACTCGTATGCACGAACTTCAGAATGCAGATTAGCGGGCACTGAGCACGCTATGCTACGGCGTACGTTCTTAATAATTTTTTCCCAAAAACTAAGAGATATCTTATTTCTATATTCCCAGGGCTTTTAGAGGATATTGTAAGCTATTTGTAAAAAAATTGAAGACACTAAAAAATTGATTTTTTTCAAAAATTCAGTTTACAAATTGGTCCTTGAAAGATCCAAAAAATTGTTAAGATTTTTTTCATAATATATTCCTTCTAAACTTCGTAAATCCTAGTCCGTGAAGTAGAAACCTACATTATAAACCGTGGCGAAAATCTTTGTCAGATTCCTACTTTATAGACTGAAGGTAATGTAGATTTCCACTTTATTGAATGAAGGTAATCTAGTTTCCAACGTTACCTACTAGTGGTCATTCAAATTTCTATCTCATCTTCAGTCCGTAATTTTGGTCCCTACCCTAAAATCAGTCGGTGATGTAGATTCCTACTAAGCATCCGATTTGTGCCAGTAAGGAAGGACTGGTGGAATTTCAGCAAGGAAACGGACCATTCTCATCTTTCGGTAAGTAACTACACTGAAAAAAGAAATTTCCTTTGATTCATAGAAATGGTATTCGTTGAGCGAAAGAGATTTGTTATTGACTATAATAAGTAAGTATTTGATATGATAGGTGAATTCCGTAATGTGAAGATGTATAGTGTAAGTTCAAGAAAATAATTATTACATACAAATAAATGTAACTCGGACTGAGTAAAAGTTTTTTTCGAACCAAATATATGATTCTTTGATTCAAATAAGCGTATTTTTTGTTAAACTAAATATTTCTTTGTAACAAAGGAATTTGTTTCAACGGAAAGAAATGCTTATTTGTTTCTAAGCTGCGGCATATTCTTTTAAAAAGGACGTAATAGAGTTGAGAAAATATTCATTGATTCAAAGAACCATTTACTCAAACAGAAAGTTCTCCTATTGTTCAAAAATGTTGAATAGATCAAGTATAAAAATTGAGCAGGCCCATTCTTTGAAAAAAATATTCAATGCAATTATAATGATTATAATTTATAATAATATATTTATTTTCATTTTGCGGAGTAGGAAAAAGAATTTTAAGGTATACCAACTGAACAATGCTTAGGAAGACCGATAAACACCAATCATCACATATCTATTTAAGATTATATCTTTGGTGAAAATGCATGTCTAACTGAAAGACTGGAGAATCCATTTCTATTGTGAGACTATAAAAACTGCGCACCTGACGGCATAGTTTTGAACTACTCGCGGTACAAATAAGGAATTTTACGCAAATGTTGTATGAAGTTATTTCAAAAATATATTTCTTCACTTGGAGGAAATATTTATTGGACATAAATCACTTCACTCTATTTATTAAAAGAAACATATCTTCCAAGAGAATAAATTATTACTTAAGTGAGCAAATTTCTTTATTCAACTAATGACACGTTCTATTAGAACAACATTATCAATCCCCTTATATGAAAGAAATATCTCTTTCACCTAATTAGTATTGCTTCCATTTATGTCAATATTTCTTTTATACCATTAAGCCGTTTCCCTTTCGGCGAGCCTGTAGGGGTAGGCGTGACACTACCCGATTCGGGTAGTGTTTCTAGGTGGATAGTTTCTTGTAGTAAATAACTACTTTGATTCGAAGAAATCAAAATATTTGTTTCACGCATCGATGAGCTTACTTATTTCAATCAAAATATTTTTTTATTCAAAGGCTCAAAATTATTGAACTGAAAAAATATTTCTTCAGATGCGAAAGCAAGATTCAAGGAAACTAGGTTGTTAGTTTTTAAGATATAAATTCCTTGAGTTGATTATCTCATATTCTGAAGCCAAGAAATATTTCGTTATTGCAGAGAAATGGCGCCCAAAGAAATGATTTCTTTGAATCAATGCAGGAGTTTGTTACTTTTGAACGATATTCAGTATAACTAGGTAAACGGTTTTCTGGCTCAAATGAAGACAATCAAAGAAATGCATTTCTTTGGATCCAAAACTTTTTTTCTCAGTGTAGTCGCTGGTTTACTGTCGTTTAGGTAGGATCAGAAACGTGTTTCAGAACGTTAGTTTCCCTACTGAAAATCTCCACATGGGGGCCCATGTATGCACACTAAACTATATGAGAATCCACATCGATTCCTTCATAAAATCGTGGGGGAAAATTGGGACGCAAAACGGCATATGAAACTATTTTGGAAACCATATAAGAAACTATATAAATATCTATAATAAATAAAATAAAACTCTATCTACTTCAAAGAATGCATTTATTCAAAGTGAACAAGCTGAGTCATGAGTACAGATAAAGATTGGCAATACATTTACATTTTTTATACATCTATTGATTAGGAAGATAACTATTTTTTTTCACTTTTTTATTTAGTAACCGATTACCATCCTTTTGGCAGCACTGTGCAATCTTTTCTATGCAATTCAATGTTAACTAAACTACAACCGTTCATTATTCTCACTTGCTAAAATCAGTCTAACATGCACAGTGTAATAATGTAAAACTTAATTAGAAGAAATTGAAAAAAGCAAGTCTCGCCTGGTAAGAATTGTCTGAGATTTAAAATGCGATGTCACGATTTAATGGTCTCAAAATCACTTCGTGGACAAGAATGAGGAGTTAACTCCGCTCTGCTCGAAAGAAATTTTGGAAAAATTATCACTCACGGTATACACAATGAACATCAGAGGGATATATTTGAAAGTCATTTCCTTCGTACATTAAAAGAACCTTTTTTTAGAAGATTTCGGAATTGGCATCAGGAGTGACATCTTGAAGCCTTATTGGGAGAGCGGCGTGCTTGCGCATTCTACTTGATATCCCAACACTGAGAAAAAAAATTGTGAATCCAATGAAATGCATTTCTTTTATTGTATTCATATGAACCAAAAAAAAGTTTACTCAATTGTACTGAATATTGTTTAAAAGCAACAAACTCGTGCATTGTTTCAAAGGAATCATTTCTTTGGGCGCCATTTCTTTGAAATAAAGAAATATTTCTTGGCCTCAGAATATAAGATAATTAACTCAGGGAATTTACATCTTAAAAACTTACAACCTAGTTTCCTTGAATCTTGCTTTCGCATCCAAGTAAATATTTTTTTAGTTCAATAATTTTGAGCCTTCGAGTTAAAGAATATTTTATTTGAAATAAGTAACTCATCGATGCGTGAAACAAATATTTTGGTTCCCATGAATCAGAGAAACATTGACATAAATGAAAGCAATATTAATTAAGTGAAAGCGATATTTGTTTCATATAAGGGAATTGATACTGTTATTCTAAGAAAACGTGTCATTAGTCAAATAAAGAAATTTTCTCACTTAAGTAATAATTTATTCACTTGGAAGATATGTTTCTTTTAATAAATAGAGTGAAGAGATTTATGTCTAACCAATATTTCCTTCAAGTGAAGAAGTATGTTTTTGAAATAACTTCATACACCATTCATTCGAAAAAGTATTTTGGTAAAATTCCTTATTTGTACCGAGTAGTTCAGAACTATGCCGCCAGGTGCGCAGAGTTTATAGTCTCACAATAGAAATGGATTCTCCAGTCTTTAAGTTAGCCATGCATTTTCACCGAAGATTTAATCTGAAATGTGGTGATTGGTGTTCATCGGTCTTCCAAAGCGTTGGTCAGTTGGTCTTGCTTGAAATTCTTTTTCCTACTCCGCAAAATGAAAATAAATATATTATTATAAATTATAATCATTAAAATTGCATTGAATATTTTTTTCAATGAATGGACCTGCGCAATTTTTATACTTTAACCATTCAAAATCTTTACACAGTAGGAGAACTTTCTGTTTGAGTAAATTGTTCTTTGAATCAATTAATATTTTCTCAACTCTGTTACGTCTTGTTTTAAAACAGCATGCCGCATCTTAGAAACAAATAAACATTTCTTTCCGTTGAAAAAAATTTCTTTGTCGCAAAGAAATGTTTAGTTTACCAAAAAATACGCTTGTTTGAAATGAAGAATCATATATTTGGTTCGAAAAAGACTTTTAGTCAGTCCGAGTTATATTTATCTGTATGAAATAATTATCTTCTTGAACTTAGATCATACCAAACACTAATTTATTAGAGTCAATAACAAATCTATTTCGCTCAACGAATATTTTACAGAGTCGAGTAAGTATTTCTATGACTTAAGCTTGGCGTTCCTCAGATCCAAACAAAAGATTTCTTTAATCTGCTCATTTCGCGTCCTAATATGCCCATACGATTTTATATAGGAATACACGTGGGTCCCCATATACATGCTCTGAAAGTTTCTGGTATGAATAAAAACAAATAAATTTTAACGCAATCTTTATTATTATTTTTTTCCAAATAATCTCCATCAACACTTATACTGAAACGTTCAGATTTGACCCATGTATAAGGCCCCATGTGGGGAATTTCAGTAGGGATTGCAATTCCCGTTACCAGACAATATTGGGTCTTTGGTGAGGAATTTATTTCTAGTACACTCATGTAGAATCACGGATTGGACCAATTTAAGGTCAAATATAATACAAATGAAAAAATTATTGTAAAAATATTTATTCTATATTATGATATAAGTTCTTAAACTAACTAAATGACATTTTCTATACTTCAGGTCGGACATCGTTGGGTCCTTTATTGAGGAATGAAATACCGAATGGCAACCTAACTGATGATGACGACGCATTATTAGAATGTCTTGTGAAAACAGCCACAAAGTTGCCTGCCACTAGGACAACACCACGGGAGCGTAAGAGAACTCTTCACGCCGATCGTAAGTCTTGTAAGTGAAATCTCCGCACCCTGCATAGTGCAAGTTCAGTGCAGACATTTTTGCCTTCGGTCTGCTCGGTTACCCTTATCATATGTAACAGAATCCATTTTGATGGTGACGAAATGGATATCTTGAAGTTTATTTTAAAAATCAGGCCATTCGCAGAATCATCGAATCAAGTTTTAAGTACAGCATTAATGAAGGTGCGGTCAGCTATATAAGCCTAAAACTTCTCAAGCCATGTAAATTTAAATTTTGCGATCCATGTATCTGTAAATTTGCATCAAGCAATCATTCAAATTAGATTATCGTTTACTAGCTGGAGAGCACTCAAAAAAGATATTTGGAAACTTCAAAATAGTGTATGAAGACGATATCGAAAAAAATTGTAGTTTATGTAAAAAAAATCTATTAGATATACCCATCTATGTCTCTTTGCCCTGGAACTGACAATTGGAGTTTTATCATTTCCAAATCTTAATGGAAATTCACCTAATGTTAGGAATTCTGTAAATCTACGGATGTAAAAATATTAAGATACAAACAGAAGTTTTTTAACCTTCATTAGAAGGGTTTTGTGTGAAAAAAGTTTCAATAAATCGTGTTAATTCATAGTTTTCAGACACAATTGAATAACGAATTTTTCTGAAATGAAAAAAAAACAGAGAAAAAAAACGTTCATCAAATTTCCCTCAAATATTTTTGGAGTCGCGGATAAAAAAGATGCTTCACCAAATTTGGTTGAAGTAGGGAAAACAACCCTACAGTTATAGAAAAAAAATTAACAGCATTCAACTGCAAAAGTTTTCAAACATCTAGAAAGATTTTCTTTTTTAAATGAAACTTATATATTCAATTGAGTATTCTCATAGAAAAAAATCACGAAGTAAGTCAATTAGCTGGATTGAACATTTTCCTTCGTCATTAGTTCATTAGATATTTCGTGAGATTGGTATGATTGATACGAGATGTTTAACCTTCATACAACGTATCCTGGCTTGCGACGACCGAAAATTTCCTAGAAAAGACACTAAATGTATACTATTTTTTTGGTTTATTATTTATAAAAACTTAAATTCAATAACTTTGCGAATCAAAATAAGCAAAATAACACATACACTAACTTGAAACAACTGCAAGGCAGTCGCAGAGCTGCCTTTTATTCGCATCGACATTTTTCGGAATGTTTTGATTATCAATTTTTGCAATGAGAAATAAAAAGTCCTCAAATATTTACAAATTGTAGCGAAAGAACGCTTTGTATCAATTAATATTATTCATTAAACGTCAAACTTTGATTTAAATGTGTAAATATGCCACCAGAATCCCAGCTAACCTGTTACCATCACATGTTATCAGAGGAATTGTTACTTGTATGTCAGGCTCCTAGCAGGTAACGGCATAATCGCCGTAGTTTACTAGGGAGGCTTGTTTGCAACCGCTCCCTGTCAGACTAGTATAACATGGTGGTAACAGCCGGCAGCGATCTTACTGGACGAAAAACTTCGTGCGCATGCGCAAGGAGTAGGCATTCATTGGCTCTGTGATTTCCCGCACAAATTAAAAGTGCAAACGTAAATAGCTTTTACCTTGATTTTGGAATATTTTTCTCATATTTTTGTATAATTCAAACATAATAATAATTATACTTATTTTGTATAGAAAGAATTTATTACAATATCAATATTTTACTTAGTTATTTAATTTTCATTTATACATATACATTTTGGGTCTAACCTCTAATGTAATTTCTTTTTCTTAAGGGTTCAACTGATAAATATCTGTTTTTTTAATAAAAGATATGTTCACATATTATTTCACTTTTTCGGAACTTATTTATCGTTTAATTATGTCCCTTTCCAACATTTTTGCAGAATTATTCATAATTATAATTCCAAAACCATATATATTTTGAGGTTAAGCTGTCATTGCACGTTGCGTTTCCAAACATCACTTTGTTACAAGCATGTGATTACAATGGCGGGATAATGTTAACTGCTTGGCTTGTAATTTGTTACTACTTTGAGTGGGAAATATATTGTCACTGGGTGACCAGCAGGGAAGTCACCAGTGACTGGTTTTCTGAATCTTGTTACAATTATGTGACTATTCGGACTAGTAGCTGTGTTAGATGGGATGTTTCATTTACTTAAATAAAAATTATAATTAATGAAAAGGCGACATTTTTCAGATTTGAAAATCAATTCTTTTCTATGAGACATTAATAATTCATAATATGTCAATAAATCTTCGTCAGAAAATATAGTATCCTTGTTGAAATTTTATACTAAACAAAATAATGGACATATTTTGCCATGTTTCCAGTTGAGTCACATTATCTACAGTAAATCATTATCTACTGTAGAGTAAATTTTCCTATACTTAGTTTTCATCAAATCAACAAAACAAACTAAACTAAACTAACAGAAATTAATTTCAATGCGATGAAGATTTCAAAATATTAATAAAAAAGGAAGTATAATCCATTAAAATTGAAATATTATTTGAGGGGCTGATAGCAAAAGCGGACTAAGAAGAAGTCGGAGCAAAAGCAGTTTGATTATTTCTCAGCGGAAGTACAAGTTAGCCCACGTGCTACCAGCAAAAACGACTTTCTGCCCCTAGCGCGGGGACTAACCCATTTTTTACCGCACTCATATTTCGATTCGATTCAACTACGATGTAGTATAAGGAGACCCCACTCCCGGAAAATTTGGAATCGTGGATTCGGATTTAGTTAGTTTGCATCGCTCTTAGCGCCTCTTACGAAAACATGCATTCATACATACAGATCTACATACGTAAAGGCATACACATTCATAAAAATCTGTGTTTCGTGACAAGCATGTATGCGTTTGTTTTCCCCAGCTCATACCATTCGTGCCGCCATTTGTGAATCATGTATTTCAACGCTTTTCTGCAAGAGGCGCTGCGAACTTTTCGTTTGGTTCACGCCTCGACGATCAAGAATATATAAAATTGACGGGTTTATTTCCATAATAGCTCAAGCGCAATATCAACGATTTTTCAGAAGAGTCCAAAATCGTTCTCAAAAATCGAATTTTTAATTTTGAAGAAACAAATGTATACTCCTAAATTACATCAATGCTGAATTGATGCCTGAAAAGTTAGATTGGAAAGTTATATTTCAAAAAAATTAGTGATAATGATTTGAGAAATTCATTTTATTTTTGATAAGCATAATATTTGGCAAATGAATGATCAATACTATGGGGCCCTAGAAATAATTCAGTTCCCGTTGCGTGGAGTTGGAAAACTAAAATAGGAATAATTGCGCGAAAATTGTTTCATGCCGTTTGGCTGCGATGCGCCACATGATTCGCACTAAAGCTCCACAATTTATAGACAAAAAGAGTTTTTATATTGAACTCATGAAAGTTATTGATTTTTTTTTATTTAATAAACAAATCTTATAAGGCGTTATAAACATCAGCTATTTATGATGTAATAAATAGAGTTTTGCCTACGAAATCGACAAAAATTACCCGGCAAGGACACCTGTTTATCATATATTTAGTCAGTTAGTAACAATTGATGCTGATTCAAGTAAACCTAATCAACAAATGCACTGTTGGGCTATTTTTCGACGCACTTGTTTGGTTCTTCCAACGTAATCAAATATTATTAACTATTTTATTAACCTTCAGGGATATTTGAATGCCAATCGACAGTTATTAATAGCCAATTATTTGTCAACGATTTCTTGCTATTATTCAATGTTATGAGAACATTTTTTCGTCGTATGCATTTTTCAACTAACTAATTGTTAATATAGCTGCGCAATCATTGGCAATACGAGAAGTGCTTATTTTCGATACATAACCTTAAATAACAAATACGCCAGAAAATTTGTTCGAATCCACACAAAAATAAATCCTTTTTTTTTAAATGATATTTAGAGGTGGCGCAAGCCCCATGAAGTTTAACACATTTTCCATAAGAAAAAAAGAGGTTTTTGAAACTTCCATTCGGAATCCTCAATATTAGCTGAATAGTGTTGAAACTCAATATTTCTTTTCACAATCAGCCATAGAATACGAATAAAATATTACTCTTCAAATATCACCACTATAAGTCTGTTTTATAAAGTTTTTTTAAATGCAAATTGTTTCTAATACATAGAGTGCTTCTTCGTATTGATAATAATATGTTTTCATGCATTGTTTAAACAATTTATCACCGTTTTTAACAATTTTCTCTTAGAGTATAGTTGGGATGTCACGGTTTTTTCAAAATATTCCAGTTTCTGTTCAATTTTTAATTAAACAAAGGTAATAGTTTATCAATTTCAACAACCGTAATTGTTTCAACAATTTATTATCATTAATATTATTCAATTTCAATAATGCCAAAAAGTTGCCGTTTTTCTGAAATTTACAACTATTTGTTTACTTTTCACATCAGGTTAGTTAATAATTGATTCAATTTAGCAGAAATGATGATTTAAACGAATCATTATTATTCATAACTGTCTTTTTCTTTAATAATGCAATATAGTTGTGGTTTGCTCTGAAATGCTTAACTTTTTACCCACCTTCTACTTAGTGAAGTATTAAATAATGCAAGTTAACAATCATATATAGTTCTTCACGCAATTTATAATTGTATATGACTATATTCTCTTAGATAAGTGCTGAAAAGTTGCTGTTTTTTTCTGAAATCTTACACTTTTGGTCCACTTTTCACTCAGTGAAGTAATAATTAATGCAAGTTAACAAACATGCTCATTTAAACAATTGATTATTATTGATGACTATATTCTTTCACACCGTCTAGGCTACCACGAACTTCTTAATCTTCACGTGCCTAGAACTTTTTACTACCCGGTTGTCCCACTCACGCGGGAACAGCAGTCTGCGTTGCATACTCGAGGCTTCACATCGTTCTCCAAGACTTCGAGAAACGAACTATATTCGTGATCGAGTCCTCGGCTTCGTCCGAATACAACATCACTGCCAAGGAAAAGGAAAAGGAGGAGAGGTATCAAGACCTTAAAAGAGAGCTGCAACGACTGTACCCAAGATATTCGGTCAAAGTAATTGTCCTCGTGATTGGTGCTCTCGAAGTTGCAAAACTATTATTATGGTCCGTGTCCTCAAAGACATACGCCAAAAATCTATCATCCTTGGGGCGCCTTGTATCCTCATGACACACGAGGGTTTCGCCGGCCTGTCGCTGTAATTTCATGTAGCTCTATCTGACGATCATGTGACGTGGCCATATGTGTGATTTACCACGTTTCTACTGGGATCCCGTGTAATTTTTAGATGGCAGTTGCCCCTAGTGGCACCCAGTAGTACCTCTAAACATAATGTCTGGCATCAGATCTGTGTGTTCGATGATCTTCTGGAAACACCTTGCCAACGCAGGATGTCCAATCGCCAGGTACTTGTACCAGAAGTTGTACACCATGTCCGGACCTTGAGCTTTCTAGTTACTTGTCCTTCTCAAAAGCGTTGAAATATCTGAAGCTGTGTGTTATTCAGTTCTATTTCAGGGTTATTGCTAGCTCCTGCTTTCTCATGTTGTAACCACGTAGCGTCTAAATTGCTTCTGTTCATTCTTCCCCGAACACCCGACCAGTGGTTAGTCATGTCTTCCAATTGAGGGACTTCGGTATCTTCCCGGTTATTTTTCTTTATACAGAGTTCACCGTAGGACCTTCTTCCATCTGCCTGAAATAATCGATTTTGTTGCTTTTTTGCGCTACTTTTCCTATACCGAAGCAGTCTAGAAGCAAGTACATTTCTTATATTGAGTCAATCCGTTATGCGGTACTACCGCACTGCTGAGGACGATGCGTGCATCTTGGTTGGGTGAGGGGAGTTGAGTATAAGATGCAAGTCGAAGCACGACTTAATAGCCTTACCCCCATGTCCTTGAAGTAATGCGATAAGCGGTTCCGAGGACATGGGTTGGCGGGAAAAGGAGTTAAGGTTTAGTGAGTAGGTCCGTTTCGGTAAGTCCCACACTCACCTTCGTTCCTTGTAGGACGACGCGCCCATGTGTGCATCTCACTTGTATGTATATTACATACATATGCGTGAGATGTATATACTGATCTCGTGGTCCCCGAAGTTCGAATGTGGCTAGTGCCTGAGCATTTTCCGTTTTTACTTCTTAAAAAAAAAAAAAAAAAAAGATGCATCGAGATTGAAAAAAGGGTGAAACCACCGGGTCGAGGCCAGTTTGCCATGATCCTTCGCGAAATTGATATGTCTGGAGAGATTGTCGGAAATAGAGAATATTGGAAAGAAAATATAACCTCTTTGAGAAATTCAGTAAGCCAAAATAGTCCCAAACTATCGTCTGGATTTCATGACTCACTAACGACAGAGGATGAAGGCATTAGTGCTAACAAAGAATACAAGAGTGTCACTGATAATTCAGTCAGAAATAGGAAGCGAGCAAAGTCTCACAGCACCGGATCAGCTAAGTATCATGAAAGGAGAAAAAATAATAATTAGTGGAAATAATTGTTTCTAAAATCATGAAATTGTTAGAAGAAATATATTTTGACCCATCCCACGTAGCATCTTATTCGGATACTGAGAAACTTGCAGTGTGCGTGGAAGGGTCTCATGTGCAAAGGTGGTTAAGTAGTTAAAATATCGAGATTCATTTAATATAGACATACCTTTTCGTCGACGTTTCGGAAGAATACATCATGATATATAAAAAATTTGTTAATCATGGGAAGCAGGTTTACTTGATTTAAAGCAATTAAAATATTTCAACGACGGATACCTCTATCTTTTTTGTTAAGGCTTGGAGAAAGATTCCGTGCCATTCGTAATCCAAATTTCAAGGCTGCAGTATTTGAATGATTCAATCACACACTGGAAAAAAGTATGTGGTGTTGTTTCACTCATGATAATACTCATCGTTTGATTGATGCTTTACAACAGATTGTACTGGGCTATAATAATGCGTGACATTCCAGTATGAGAATGCGGTTATCAGAGCTGACCTTAGAAAATGCAGTACATGCCTGCTCAAATATTCAGAGAAATTACGGTAGAAAAGCGTTGCGAGAATAGGGTATTCTAATAAATTCAATTACTGGATATCTGCTACCGATCTAAAGAAATTAAATGTGAATAATGCTAAAATTCACATAATTTTATTGAACGATAGCAGTATAAAGTATTTTTTACACGATACTACGACTCCCTCCATCACGAAACTATTGCACGAAATTCGTTTGCAGAGTCGTTGAGCTGTTTATCTTACATAAATTCAATTTCTAATCAAATTTCTACATGTAAGACATGATTTGCCTTATCCAATGGAAATTTGCATAGCTCTAACGAAAAATGAGAAAATTACGAAAGAAAAATGAAAGAAGATAAAATCGATGGTGAAGATTTAATTGTAAAATACTCCCTTTCTTACGTTTTTAAAGGTGATGACCAGTTATCCAAGCTTACTGACAATGCTATTGGACTTACACTTGATTTTGCGCCACGGCAAATAATATCAAATAATCCTCATTATGCTAATCATTCTCCAAATCGGACTCGTGGTTTACCCAAAAAAATGTTCGTTTATTGCGAAATTTGCGAACCACACATTGCGGGTGACGCACAAACACCGATTTAATGTATGATACCTGTCGATACCCGAAATGACATTTTTGTATTCACACAAGTTACACAGTTTTCCTCTCCATATTTCATTTATCAGCTTCATACTGAATTTCGCACAATAAAAATATATATAAGAGATCATGCTGGATTTCCCATACTATTCGAGTTCAGCACTTCGAAAATGATACTATTTTAAAAAATTCATAAGAGGAGGAAGAGAAGAAGAAAAGAAACATTAAATGACCATGTAATAATGAGTCATTAACTAGAATAGTACAGAACACAAGTCGGTGGTGGAGGTATATCAAAAGTTTATGTCGGATCATCCTATCAGAGAGATGCGAGGTGCGCGTGCAATTGGTACAGAGGCACTCATAATTTTATGAATGGATTGGGGTTTTAATTAAGTGTGAAAAATATCAGAACTTAGTTGCCTGGTGTCCATGGTCTAGAGAGTGTCACGCACGCTTAGAAAAGAGATCCAACGAAAAAGTTAGGACGCTCAGTACAATGCGTAAATCGAAGAAGAATAAGAATAAGAAGAAAAACAAAAAGAATAGAGTGAAACATACGAAATCAAAAAACATAACATTAAAAAATAGGTAAAAATGTTCCTGGAATAAATCGTTAAATTTTCTATATTTTTTGCGTTTAATAAGTAGTTTAGTATTTGATGTTCTTTTTACACTCACATTCTAGCGTGAGTTTGAAAAACTGAATTAGATCTTTTTTCCCTTCCACCTACTCAAACGTCTATTAAGAGCTCACAATTTTCCATTACAAGCCCGTTTCATCCTTAATGGGCAAACCGCCAACACGAATATCGTTCGTTTCTCGAAGTCTGGGAGAACAACGTGAGGCCTCGAGTGCGCAACGGAGACTGCTGCCCGAAAATCGTAGTTCCAGAAAATCTGGCACTTCTCGTTTCGGACAATTGACTCTATATCCCTTGGAGCGTTCGGCAGGGCAGGGTCGCAAACAACACCGTAAGAGCGACAAAGGTGGTAATAAAGTACTCTTAGGGCCGCATCATGTCTATAGATATACGCTGTTCCTGCGTGGGTCGGACACCCCGATAGTATGTGTTCTAGGTACTCAGCGTGTGCATGACACGCTCTGCACCTATCACTGGGAACTTCTTGACATAAAATTCGGGCGCGGTATGCTAAGGTGGAGATTGACAAGGACTGTTTTTCTACATTTCTGTGAAAGTTTTCGTGAATATGCTTGTCGAGTAGCTCATGGTGAAATTTACTAACCTCTGCTTTCTTTACTTCGGCTTTTAGACGTGAAGCATCTAGATGGAGTAATGCACTTTCCTCACTTCTGATGTTGAAATTCAGGCCAAGAATCTCGGCAGCTTGCTCCGCGGCTTTGTAAAGGAACGCTCCTTCGCCAATCATCTTGTGGTTTCTGACCATCTGTAGGAGAGGATCTCTGCCATTCGCAACGATGCAAGCTGTACTTAAAACAA
This sequence comes from Andricus quercusramuli, assembly GCA_932178445.1. NCBI lineage: Eukaryota > Metazoa > Arthropoda > Insecta > Hymenoptera > Cynipidae > Andricus > Andricus quercusramuli. Next base: position 36,023 of record CAKNXH010056989.1, read on the forward strand.
TTCGGTTATGCAGACATTGGGGATTCAGAAGTCCGCGTCCGCCTTGACGGCGTGAAATTCATAATTGCGGAACTGACGAATTGATATGCAAGCTTTTATGCATATGCATGATCTTACGCGTGGTGACATCAAGGGCCTTAAGCTCGTTCTTCGTCCATTGAACCACTCCAAACGAGTAGAGTAGAACCGGGACGGCAAGCATGTCAGTCGCAGATACTTTGTTCAACGCCGACAGATTGGAAGACCAAATCTGTCAAAGAAGATGCTTGTATCTGCTTCGGAGAGACTCCTTCACTGATGTCACGTCCTGAATGCGGCTTTGAGGCACGCCCAGGTATGTATAGGTCTCTCCAGTGTTAAGATGTCTAATAACACTTATATCCACAAGCTCAGGGTCCTTGGGAACGTCAGTAATCTTTCCTTTCTTCAAATGAATTTTGGCACACTTGTCCAAACCAAAGTCCATCCCAATCTCTCCTTTGTAGTTCTTGACGATATTTATAGCAGTTTGAAGATTGCTTTTACCAGCGGCATAGATCTTCAGGTTATCCATATAAAATACATGAGTGACCTTATGCTCACGCTGATTAGTGTCGCCACAGAGGTATCCAGGAGAATATCGTAGTGCGAGAGATAGAGGCAGAAGTGTGATGCAAAAACGTAAAGGGCTCGTACTATCCCCTTGAAAGACACCCCGCTGGAAGGTGACCTTGTTCTTCGTCAGACGATGATTCCTAGATGAGATGGTAAATCTAGTTTTCCAAAGAGGCATCTATCTCTCTATGCATCCCACTATGTGTGGATGTACCTTCAAGCTTTCCAACAGACAGATGATAAGTCTATGAGAGGTTGAATCGAAAGCTTTCCGGTAGTCAATCCAGGCCATTGACAGGACGCGCCGATGGGCGGCAGCGTCTTTGCAGACACACTTGTCAATCAGCTGGTTCTCTCGACAGCCTGCTACACCTTTTTTCGAGCCTCGTTGTTCGTACATCTCTCGCCATACTGGCTCAATTCGTCGAACGATCCTGTTGTTTAGGACAGCTGTAAAGATCTTATACAGTGTGTTTAAACAAGTTATTTGTCTGTAATTCTCTTGTCTGGACAAGTTGCCTTTTTTCGGTAGGAGTATAGTGCTTCCTAACACCAGCCACTGCGGAATGGGCGTCTCCGATTTCAAATATGAGGTGAATATGCGGGCCAAATGTTGGTGTATAGAAGTAAACTTCTTCCACCAAAAGTTCTTGATACAATCTGGTCCAGCACCGGAAAAGTTCTTCGTGCCTCTAAGTGCTTTTTTCACCTCTTCGGCAGTGACTGATGGGCACTCCTCCTCAGATTTTATGTGGCTGTCGCAAAACTCCTTGAAGCGGATAATATTTTCAGTATCTTCTTTCAACTCTAGTGTTTTCGGGATCTTGTACACCTCTCTCCAAAAAGTCTCTATCTCCTTGATGGGTCAGCGAGAAACTGTTGATTCTCCCTGATCCATCTCTCCCTCTTCTGTATCCTCCTCCTTGCGTCAGATAACAGCCTTATTTTGTCAACAATATGCTGCTTGATTGTCAGCAGCTTTGACTTGTTCAGTGTGTGATTCAAGGTCCTTAGTTCTTGAGCGAACTTTCGAACCCTTTCCGTGAACGTTCTACCAGATGTTATGTAGTCAATCAGACATTGAACACGGGACGCATTCTGTCTCGCCCATCCAATTTTCTTATTCAGTTGATGCAAGCGTCGTCTGGTCTTCTGATCCATCGTCGGTTTCAGCCTTCGATTTGAATCAGCCAAAGCTCTCGCAGCACCATAAACTGAGCAATTGATGGTCCAGAGGTCGGACTCTTGCGAGATATCTCCACGAAGGGAGGCATCCATTTCAGCCAGATCTTGGGGCTTAAGAGGAACTTGCATGTTGATTTTCCTCCTTGTACTGAAATTGCGATCGTCTTCCAGAAGGTGCCTGCTTTCTGCGGTTGGTCTTAATGTCGTTTCATCTTCGTCTGCAGCTTGTTCAAGCAGCGGTTGAGGAAGCGCTCCGCGTACATATCCATTTTTCCGGAGGTAGTCG
>CAKNXH010056989.1:40251-53506 GCA_932178445.1 Andricus quercusramuli
ATATATATATATATTGTAACGAGGTTTTCCAAAATTCCGTGTACACACTGTCAACCACAGCCTGACCGGGGGAGGGCCAGGATGGAAAACCAAGTTACTTATTAAAAATGCGTGGCTGCCACTTACCTTCCGACCGCGACCTTCAAAACGGAGTCAACCGAGTTCGTGAGTTTCGACCCTTTCGACTCACGAACAACACACGAAGCTCTTTGATTTTTTTCCGGCGCCAGATAGGGGTGACCCTATCCGAGCCCCGTAGGAACCGGTCCAGTCGCGCTCGACACTCCGACCAACTTACCCTTATATAAAATGAGACACAAGCGGGGGGTGGGAATCGCGTGAGTGAGAGAGAAGTTTAGTCTTTATATACAAAAAAACGGATAAAAACCAAAACTCTAATCAAATTTACTGTACACAAAATAATCAATAATTTACCCTCGCGTCGACTTTACAAATCCGAGCGCGGAACCGACAAACCACCTTCCTTTAAGCGACCTGTCACCATTTGCGAGATCGCCCGAGGCACCCACGTTTACACCGCATTTTTGCCTGCGTCCATCGGCGTGTAACCACCCACGGTCCTGCTTGAGAGACGCCCGCCTCGACTGACTATTATTCGGGCTCTGATTCGGGCTAGGTCTTCCTTCGTTCGAGACAGTAGTCTCTTCCAATCATACTTTTGTTAAATCCTTGGATCCTTTGCCACGAGTTCGGTCGATCGGCCACACCGCCGCCAAGTCAAGAACAAAAGTGTCGAGAAAAGCGTGCTCCTCGCCACTTCCTTCCGATCCTTTCCACTCGACCAGTAATTCCCTCGTGTCGAGTTTGCCGATTGGTTCGTCGCAGTGGAAACGGCCTGCTTGCTGATTCCGACCAATGGGTACCGTCGTACCATTGCTGCTTCCTCATTGGGTCCGTCGGCCGGGCTACTCGTCTCCCCATTGGTCTTCACCATCCTAGGGACAATATGGCCAGCTTCTAGTAACCACAACATGGCTGCCTTATCGTTGCCTTTTCACACAAGGCACTCTAGCTGCGTAATGCAACAGGGTTGGTTCGGTGCACTACGTACCGTCTCCCACGTTACGAGTGATGTTTAACGGTGTCGCAGGGCGGGGTTGGCTGGGTCCACTTCATAATACCTTCGGTGCTGCGAGTAGAGCTCAATAGCGTTGCACGACAGGGTTGGATCGGGTTGACCCGACGGTCACCTTGGTACTGGTACTCGCCGTTGGTATTGGCGCTGGTTGTCATGTGTCGATGGCGGAACATGGCTGCCGACCTCGGTCTCCCCACTCGACCGGTGGAGTGTGGTCGCTGCATGTGGCGGTGACCGAACGGTGCTGCCCTCTCGAGTCTTGCGCGGGACTGCTGCGCCGTGTCGGTGGTATCTCATCCTCTCGTACTGGTTCCCTGGTGGCTACCAGGTTTGTGACTGTATGCGTTGTCTGCCCTATGTTTACTACCTGTCAGTACGGCGCACAGTGTTCCTACTGCCTACGTATTTTCTACTCATCCTAACCTGGCTATCCATCGAAGGATTAATTATTTTTGGAAGGTCGGTTGTCGGAACCCTATTTCCATACGTAAGGAAGAATTTATTTATTGCTACTTATCCTACACCTGTCTCCCGGCTTGACGGTAAGTCCGGGCTTTCCGGGCTACTTTCCGCCGTCCTTTCCTCCCTTTCGGAGGTTAGGTACGGCTTCGGCGAGTCCACGGAGGGTTTTTTATTACAATTTTACAAACTATTTATCTAAGCTTCGTTACAATATATATATATATATATACATATACCCTACAGTTGGGGGAGCCAATCAAGACGGAGTCAATGCGATTGACCGGCGGAATCTTGTTACTTTTAAGTGGACTTATCAGCTCAATGACGGCCTGCTGGAGCGCTACGATGCCAGTATGGTGCCTGAACGAGAAGGTTACATGGCGCGACTGCATGCTCTGTGGTGTGAGAAACACCCAGAGCTCTCAGACTTTTCGCAACAACGTCTGCGAAACCATGCCGAGAACCTCCGGAAAAGAGGTTATATAAGCGGAGTGCCTACTCAACCGCATCCAGAACAAGCCGGCAACAGAGAAAGAGAGGCGACACTGAGACCAACCGCGAACAGGCATCCAATAGAGGAAGAACGATTCTTCAGGACCCGGAGAAACATCAACATTCAGGGTTCTCCCAAGCCCAATGATCTGACTGAATTGGATGATGAACTTCGTGAAGATTTTTCCGAAGAATCCGACCTCTGGACTATCAGTTGTCGTGTGCAAAATGTGTACTCAGCACGAAGATAGGCTGGGCTAGACAGTACGCGTCCCGCATTCAGTGTGTGATTGACTACATAATAATAATAATAATAATAAATCTTTATTGAGTTCGTAACAAGAATGATATGTACATGGTAGACAGAGTTAACATAAGAACCCAAAGGGCGAGGTACAGCTTAAAGCTGCTTTCAAACCTAACCCTCTGGTAACATAACATCTGGTAGGACTTTCACTGCCAAGGTTCGACGGTTCGCGCGCGAACCGCGGATCCGTCATCACACAATCAACAAATCAAAGCTAATGACCATCAGACAGCATATTTTTGACAGAATGCGAATACTATCTAACGCTAGGAGAAGTCTAGAGCGGAGAGAGAGGTGGGTCAGAGAAAATCAACAATTTCCATCTGATCCATCTAAACTCTTGTAAGACCCTCCAATTACTGTCGACCATCCGCCCAAACCAGAGGAGGTCTAAGCATTTGGGAGAGAAATCTACGAGGTCCAGCATCCACTTCAAGAAGACTCAAAGAACATAAATAGCTTCAAGGAGCTGTGCAATGCCCTCATAACACCTGAGGGAGAATGCTCACCTATCACTACCGAGGAGGTGAAAAACGTATTAAGAGGCATGAAGAACTTTCCCGCTCCGGAACCAGATGGTATCAAGACCTTCTGGTGGAAGAAGTTTCCTTCAACCCACCAGCATCTGGCCCGAATTTTCACCTCATATCTAAAGTCGGAAGAGCCTATTCCGGAGTGGTTGGTGGAACGGTGCACAGTGCTACTGCCGAGGACGGGCATCTTAGCTGACCCTAAGAATTACAGGCCAATAACTTGTCTGAACACACTGTATAAGATCTTCACAGCCATCCTAAATGATAGGATTCTTCGGACAGTCGAACCTGTGTGGCGAGAGATGTATGAACAACGTGGCTCGAACCAAGGCGTAGCAGGATGTCGGGAGAACCTGCTCATCGATAGATGTGTCTGTAAAGACGCAGCATCCCATCAACGATCTCTATTGATGGCCTGGATAGATTACCTAAAAGCTTTTGATTCAACCTCCCACAGACCTACCATCTGTCTATTGGAAAGCTTAAAGGTTCATCCACATATCGTGAGATGCATAGAAAGATTAATGCCGCTTTGGAAAACCAGATTTACCATCTTATCTGGAAAATATCGTGTGATCACTAACAGTATCACCTTTCAGAGAGGTGTGTTTTAGGGCGACACCATGAGCCCTCACCTCTTTTGCCTCACGTTATTGCCACTATCTCTTGCACTTCGCCATTCCGAAGGGTACCTCTGCGGCAAACCTGGAAATCGAAGGCATAAGGTAACTCATGTATTTCACATGGATGATCTTAATATCTATGCTAGAAATCAAGAGAAACTACATCTAGCTCTAAAAATTGTCAAAGAGTACACTCAAGAGATTGGAATGTAGTTCGGGTTAGAGAAACGCGCCAAGGTTAAGTTGAAGAAAGGAAAACATAACGGCATTCCCGAAGATCCTGAACTCGTTGACAGAAGCGCTATATGACATCTTTGCGCTGGAGAGACCTATACATACCTGGGCGTGCCACAAAGCCGCATTCAGGACGTAACATCTATAAAGGATACTCTCCGATGCAGATAAAAACGTCTCCTCCGACAGATATGGTCTTCCGAACTGTCGGCGGAGAACAAAGTATCTGAAACGAATATGCTTGCCGTTCCAGTAGTACTCTATTCATTTGGAGTACTTCCATGGACGAAGGACAAGCTCAGATCCCTCGATATCAGGTCCCAAAAGGTTATGCACATGAACAAAAGCATGCACCTTAAGTCTTCTGTTCGACGACTTTATATCTCACGCCGTCCATTACCTCAGCTAGACCATTTGATATCAAAGCTATATGGCGGTAAAATTTCTTCATAAATGGATTCAAAAGAAGCATGTCAACTGGTTCCAGTACATGTAGAGTTGAGACAATGCTTAAACATAAGCAATCATAAAGAATTGTTACAATATATTGAAATACCTTACGGAATTGCTTCAGCCCCAGGATATTTACGATGGTTAATAGAAACAGGTAGAACATTAAAAGTCATATAGTCACCTTGAAGATAATACTAAAACGTTTGAAAGAGTGCGGATTAAAAGTTCAAAGAAATAAATTTGAATTTAAGAAAAAGTTAAATATCTGGGTCACGAGATTTCAGAAAAATGTATTCAGACGTTACCAGAAAAGACTAGAGCCATAACAGAAATTGAAGCACCGAAAAATTGCAAAGTAATAGCCACTTCCATAGGTAGAACAACATACTATGGTAGATGTATGAAAAATGGTGCAGACAAATTTAGACCTTTATAGGGTAGCCTTGAAAAAAATAAATTTACTTGGACATCTCAATTTAATAAAGCTTTTGAGTTAGCAAAAAAAGATCTCAATTGAAGCGAGGTTTTAATGAAATACAACCTGGAATTACCTTTGATATCAGGTTGTGACGCGTCAGCAAATAGTCTGGGCGCATTACTAAGCCATACAGTTTCTAATGGACAAAGACTCATTGCTTATGCTTCAAAGTCGTAAACAACGGTCAAAAAAATTATGCACAAATAGATGGAGAAGCAGCAGCATACAAGCAAATAATTCTAAGAATTCCTTGTAAAATCAGGCATTAAACATACGTATACAGCTCCTGTTTAGCCAGTCATGAACGACGTGGCCGAAAACTTCGTGAAAACTTCTTTAAAAAAATATGAAAGCGTTGCTTCGAGATGGAAACAATTTTCAACAAATATGACAGAAATTTCTGGTTTGCTATCGCTCAACAAACCAATCTACGATGGAAGAAGGCTATTTTTACGAGTGTGAACTTGCTGCCCGAGCAGTCCAGTTATACAGTTTTTTTTAAATAAAGATTATTTCCTCGATATTCCCACTTGCGTGGTGCGGTATTTGTGTAGCGGGCATTAAGTTTTATGTAGCGATCGTGAAGTTTCATGTCGCGGGCGTAAAGTTTCATGCCTGACCGGTGGCGGAGTGCGCATGTGCGAACGTCACTGGGCTGAAAGCGGCCACGTTACGCCTGCTCCATACGGAAGCAACATATGAGGTTAGATTCAAATAGGGAGAACTTGCAAAAAGACCCATTCATTTTTTTATACTCTGTAAATCGGAAAAAACTAACTTCTGCGAAATTGAGGGGTCAAATTCATCGGGAAACAGTATTGTAGAGTAGAATGATTCAATAAAAGTGTTAAATAAAAACAAGAAGTTTTGATCCAAGGCGTTCGAAAAGATTGTTTGAAAAAAAAGATTTGAAGCGGGTCTGGATATATACGTTTAAGTTGGAGTACGCGTGTGAGTATAAGGAGTGTAACGATCGCCCAGAAATATACATTCTGGATTTCTCAACCTGCGCAGCCACCAAATCCTTCTCTCCTGGAAACAAAAAACACATATTTCTTTATTTTCAAACAATTGATTTTTAGTACTTTGTGTAGTATTTTGACGTTTTCTCTTGAGGTACGAATTGTAACAGAAAATACTCAAGAGAGCCTGCAGTGTGACCCGAGGTTCAACTTAGACGACATTCTTAGTGTTATTACTCTGCTATTCAACTCATTGAAGTCAAGTGCCCCCGCAGGGTTCAGGTATTGTGAAAAAATTAACTGGCTCTCCAAAAAGGGCGACAAAATTTGGGAAATGTACTGGGCTACAGGCTTGGGCCTGTAGCAGGGGGCTTCATGGTCAAGTCTGCATCGGAAAGTCCTAATCTTCTCACAATAAGCCACCTTTAGTTCAATTTAGCTGTCATCAATTCTATAGTTTACGAGTGAAGCTGCTGTTGGGCTGAAATTTTTATTTTTTATTCATTTTTGTAATTGCTTCAAAACTATAAATTGAAAAATAGTGAACTTTTCTTATGAATCTGTTTTAAATATCTTTAGAAATGCTCCTTAAGAATTTCAAGTTGAACAATCATATCTAAGGCTCGCTACGAGTCTACAAGTATTGCAATTTATTGCAACTTTGGAGGTGTCTCAAATTTGTTTATAAATTTTTTGATATACTAAAATTTGACAAAATGCATCTTTACGAACAAGAGAACAAGTTTCTAAGAAGGTAAATAAATTGAGTTATCATTTCTTAAACAAAATCGAGAAGTAAAAAAAAGTATAGGTTTCACATGTTAAACTCCACAAGATACATTGCACACAACGTACTAAAGAACATTTTGTTCCGATATAAAAAAATATTTATTTATTTGTTTCCACGAGGGAACGATTTGGAAACTGCGCGGGTCGAAAATTCCAAAATGTACAAGTCATCTGACTTCTGTCCTCTTTAAGCATCTTTCTCTATTTTTTCATGCTGTGTCGCTTATATGTTTTACTTATAAGTTTGATTTAAAATTCTCGTTCTGAAGAGTAAAAAGAATTTCTGTGATTCACTCCTATGCCAGATAGAGAACGAAGAGGAAATAAACTGAGGGGAACACCAAACCCATAAAAAGCATGGAAGGTATTTGATATAATATGGATAAGGTGATCCCATCGCCGGAGAGGTCCGGCTCTTGCAGTCAGCCACGTTGCATTGAGCTGACTCCACAATGCAACGAATAAGGCGGTTACGCCACCAATATCGCGCAGTGCCACCCACAATAGGCCTCTTTTGGATGGAATACATGGATCAATTGGGAGAGGCACTAGGACCAAACTGAGGCAACGACCAGGCAATGGCCTCGGACAAACGCGAGAAAATCATTCTAAATGGTCGAACCAACTCAAGAAGTACATCGATACCTACTAGCAAGAAAGCTCACTGGCGCCAAGGAGATATATGTTGAGGTTACATGAACTTTGGGACTATATGCACCCGGAATATGCTCCTACAACGCCTCAGTATTTATGAGATCAGCTATCCTCTTTACACCGAAAGGGATATGAAACTCTTCATCAGCAAGAAGAAGAGCAACATCTTCTAGCGAACATAACACCTGTGTCAGGAAGACCATCGTTGAAGATAGCCGATAATTCTAACATAAGAACTGGAAGATCAAAAATCCACAAAAAGTATTCCTCGGGATGGACAATTTAACTAAAGCTAATACTTCTCTCTCAGATTTGCTCTCAGAAGATGTTAATCTGAGGAATCTGAACTGTGTAGCTTACGAGAAGGCGGTCTCCCTACTTAGCGACAATAGAAGCAATGATACTTTAGTAAGCTTGGATAAGGCTTGCAAGCGTAATGCACACCTTCAGTTTCAAATTGTAACGGCGGGTGGGCATGCATTACATGTTCAGAGCGTGATTAGCTACATAACATCATATTAATAAATCACTTCAAAAGTTAGGGCCCTTGATCGACACTTAAGGAAAGCAAATCAAGCACTGAAAAAGTGTAAACTGTTGACCATCAAGTAGCACTCGAAAAGAGATTCAAGTATTTTGAGAGCAACTGCATGGAGAAACTTATCAGCTAGATGAAGACGCTTCAGACATATCACTCTTGCATAGCTTTTGCCGAAGACAACGGTTGCAGCGTCCAGAGGAGTGTCTACCAATTACTGCTAAAGAACTGAAAAAAGTTATCGCCAGAACTAAGAACTTTTCAGTAGCAGGGCCAGATAAAATCGAAAACTTTTCGTGAAAGAATTTCACTTCTACTTACCAACATCTGGCCCTTATATTTACTACTTCTTTGAAAGAAAAATAATCCATCCTGCAGTGATTAGTGGAAGGACGCACGGTACTTATCCCTAAGACCAGAGATTTGTTGAGTCAAATGAACTACAGGCCTATAGCTGTTTAAAACACCAGTTACAATCTATTCACTGGCCTCCTCAAAGAGAGGATATTAACATCTACCGAGCCGGCATGGGGTGAAATGGTGGAACAACGTGTCTGGCAGATTGCAACGAGAACCTGTTGATAGACAGGTGTATTATACAGGACTCGATCCGGTATCGACGCAATCTGTCCATGGTTTGGATTGCCTATCATAAGGCATTCAATAACACGAACCATGAGCTTGTTATCAAACTACTTGAATGCCTGGAGGTGTATCCAAGAATAGTGAGATGCATGAAAGAGCTTATGCTCTTCTGGCGGACAAGATTTGACGTAATATCGGAAAAAAAGTTGACTAACAGCTATGTCACCTATAAGAGGGGGTCTTCCAAGGAGACTCTCTCAGTCCGATACTTTTTTGCATCTCCCTCTTGCCTCTATCTTCTGTGCTGCGAGGAAATAGCTCTGGATACGTACGTGGCCCGCAGAATAGAAAAGATAATGAGGTCAATCACCTTTCATATATGGATAACCTTGAACTACTTGCCTCTTCAGAAAAGGACCTCAACATCCACAAGGTGGCGGTAAATAGGTACTCTAAGGCGATTGGCATGAGCTTTCGACTGGACAAGTAGGCCTGCGTCCACCCACACAAAGGAAGACAAGGAACATCATCGCGTGAAGATTAAGATGTTGAACTCATAGGTGGAATTACCATTCAACATCTTGGTAATGCAGTGACATATACATCCCTTGGAATACCGCAAGCGGAAACCCAAGATGTGCGTGAGGTAAAAACGTCCCTTTGAAAATGGTATCGCCAAATTCTCAGAAAAATTTGGCTTCCAAATTTTCTGGGAAGATTAACATGCAGGCTACCGTATGCTGGCCGTTCCTGTACTGCTGTACACGTTTGGTGCAGTGAAATGGAATGTCAATGAGTTGAAGCAATTTGAGTAAAGCACATGCAAGATAATGAAAATCCATCGAAGTCATCATCCTAGATCTTCCGTACCTCGAATATACCTCCCTCGAGATAAAGGAAATAGAGGTTTGTTGAGCTTGGAGTGTCTTCATCGAAGAACAGTTCTGGTTAAAGCCTGCTCAGTTCTAAATAGCACAGATTCTCTTATACGACTTGTACATCAGCATGTATTCGTCAGTGCTGTGGCATTTTCATACCGTTCCGTAGATAGGACCGCAGAGAATCTTGGTCTCACATTTGATTCCAGCGACACTAAGAGTACATACTGACAAGCCTCTTTACAGTAAATTATACGGTATTATACAGAGACAAGAGCTACCAAAGTATATAGACACCTTAGTTTTCGTGAGCGTATAATGAATGTATCTGTAGGCGATACCAACTGCCAAGCGTAAAAGCAAGAGCCAGAAACACTTGGACATGTTCTCAGTGGATGCTTGAAACATGCATGCTATGGGTACATAGAGAGACACAATGCGGCTCTAAAAGTGTAATATTACCATGTTAGGGGAACTGGAGTCCGTTATAGAGAATAACCAGTGTTACATCTACTGGAATTTCTCTTTGTCCACCACTCAACGTATCAGTGCTACAAAGCCTGATATTGTCCTCCAAGTTCTGAAGACGAAGATCATTCACAAAGATTTCAAAAGATTTGAAACATTGTATTAAAATAATTTATAACATCCTCATCCCTGCAGGCACTTGACTTAGTCCGTGGCTGATGCTGAAAACCCGGGTTCACCCGAGAACAAGTTTGAAAAAATAGTAATCGTAATCATAATCATCATAATCACTAATTTCCCGTATATGTATCTTTTAGCTGTAACCTATTTCAATGTTTTCAACTTATAAGCCGGTTTTACTAGTTGTAATGAGATGTCTTTGTTTTAAATTCCTGAAATTGACTGAACTCATAAGATGGTTTCTGAAGTTTTCCTCTTCCTTGGCCAAACATCCACACCCAGTAAAAAAAACTAATTCAGGACGATTGCGATGAATTAACATATTAAAATTCGCCCGAATTCTGCTTTTTGATTCGTTGAAACGATTTGGGCCAGAGCGAATTGAATGCGTGTCAATTCGCCTTAATTCGTGGTCGAGGTCATTTCGAAAAAAAATAATAAAAATTGCATGGCTCGAGACTCGAACCAGCGATCTCAAGTGTATAAAGTCCAGAGGGCGACCACTGATCTACGGGTCTCATTGATATTTATTTGCAACGGGTCCTTTATGCCGAGCGCTTCGGTTATAGCTTACAAATTCGATTGAATAGGCCAGCCTTTAACTGTATTCGCGCTGGCGAATTCTGCCAAATTAGGGCTTGACTTGAAATATTGCGAATTAAAATGAATTGGCGGATACTGAAAATAATTCGTGCTGACGCATTCAAATGAATTAGACCCCCTAAAAATTGTTCGCTGAATTCGGGCGAATAGCGAATAGCAAAGCAAGATTCACGGAGGCTCCTGGCGAATTCTTCTCAATTCGTCCCGATTAGTTTTTTTTACTGGGCACATATGCGCGTACTTGCAATAGAGGCAGATGAACTCATGGGTTATCACTGCTTGTGATTAAATTCATACATTGATTCTAACTAAGCTCACTTTAGTGCAGGAAAATTTGCGCAGGCCCATACCTAGTGAAGTGGAGTCGCCTGGCAGTATATGTCCAGCTGAAAATTCCTGTAAAGGAACCTCGGAGGAGCCTGCACATGTTCCTGTATACGAAACTGCACATTAACCTGTACAGGTAATCTTGACGGTTCCTATGTAGGAATTTGGAGAAGGAAAATGTACATGATTCTGCAAGGAAACCTTGCTATTACAAAAACCAATCAAAGGAACCTTTAGAAGGGTCATGTACGGAAAAGCGTGTAGGGTCCTTTACTGAAGGCCATCATGAAAACGTATGTCGCATGCAGTTATAAAGTTTCCTTTTTCTATTCCCTTAATGATCCAACTCACTCTTAAGAGACAAGCCACTAGCGAACCCTCGCGGATTAGTTCCTATGCAATTTCATACATGGGTAACTGTCAAATTGTAGGAAAATTTTAGCACCTACAGTGGCAATCATATTATTATAAGGAATTCAATATTACATAACGGAAATTGATCTTATCACATGTGAAAATTTTAAACCCAAAAGGGGCAGTTATGAAAATAAGAAATAACAATGAATCCATGCGCACGCGCATATAATCAGTCGTACGCTGTTCTTCTGTACCGTACGGTAATGATGCGAGGAAAATGCTAAAGTTTAAAATTTTTTAATGTTTATAAAAAAATAACAAATTTTTATTCTAAAAAGTCACCTACTTATGAAAGGAAACACCGCCAAGCAAGCAACGGAATGGTTTTTATAATTTTTTTACCCCGAAAATGGTTTTTAACGCACGTACGGAAATGACGTTTTTGTTGCCAAGATGCACTTTTCAGTTTTAATATCGGATTCACAAAAAAGAGAGTTAATATTTTAAGCTCAATTTTATAAAATCTTGTATTGAACGATACACCTAATATTTCTGTACTTATTACTCAACTGTAACTACAATATTTCACTAGAAAAAAAGACGTACAATAATGACGTCTGAAATGACAAAAATTGTGGGACAGACTTCAAGGCTTTTACAATATTATTTATTTGATTAAAAAATGTGCATACATTAAATTTATGTTCATGTGAAGTTTACAAACTTGATACGTTGAAAGTTTTTCAGGTTACTGTTTAACAAAAAGGAGAAAATCAGTTTACCCTTGTGCAAAGTGAGGTTGGGACTTCAATTTTTCCTTCAATTCGACAATTACCCATATAGGATCCTGAACAACTTCCTGTACATAAACCCAGACCTGAATTGACCATGTGAAGGAGCCTGTGCATGGTCGCTCAATTGTTGGATTGCGCACAGGTTTCTGTATAGCATCATGTACAGTTTCCTTCCCTAAATTCCAGCACAGAGACCGTCAAGAGTGCCTGTATAGGTTCGCATGTTGATTGGTAAAGAGGAACATGTGCAGGATCCTCCGAGGTTCCTGTACAGGAAGTTTAAGCTAGATGTACTCATGCTCATGAACTTAAATAATACTTTAGCATCGAGTGTGTCCCCTGTATAGACCTCTGTTTCACCGGGGTTCTGAAATAAAGGCAAAGTACAATAGGTTTTTAACCGCAGTCCACTTCTTTGAGAAAATAAGTTTTATTATTTCAACTTTGAAATTTATCTCATAATTGACGTCATTAAAGTGGAATCATAGAAGTTAATTATTCCTTTCAGAATTGGTCTAGAATTTAAGAAACCATGAGTACAGCTTAAAAATATTTCGTCAGACTTTCCGACACTTCATTAACCCTGCACCAGCATACGTTTTCAAGAAATTCCGTCTATTATCTATCTATTCATTATCTTCCGTTCATAGACTTAAACCCAATCGTCACGCGAGACAAGGCCTAAACAGCCGTAGAGTGGAGGGTTGGCGTCGGACGACTAGGAAAACACCGAAGAGTAGGGTTAGGATGACGGTACCTTACTACTGAGGTTGAAATGAAAGAATCGGTTATGGCTACATCGTGGTAATGTTCCGTGTCTGGATAGTTTGCGCAGTAGCCTGGTGGAAATTTCTGACTCATTCGGAATTAAAATGATTCCGTCTGGGTCATTATGATCCTGAGCAATTGAATCTGTTTCATTTCGTGCGAATGCGAAATCCGTTTCCAAATCATTCCGAATCCAGTCTGTTTGAGACCGCGAAGAATTTTATGAATCCAATCCGAACCAGTTCGTTTCATTCCGAATTTCATACAAAATGAATCCGATTAACTCCGTAGGGGCTCAAGTATAATTTCATTTCGAATCAATCCGCGTGAATCCGAACTTTTTAAAGGAGTTCATTCCGAATGAGTCCGACCCAATCCGTAAGAGTTTTTGTGAAATTTCAGTCTGCAACAATCCGCATGATTTCGAATTTTGCTACAAAATTAATTCCAAATGAATCCGAATGATTACCCATTCTGAAAAAAATGATTCCGATTGAATTCGCGTGAATCCGACATTTTTCATCAAATTCATTCCGATTGAATCCGCGCGATTCTGAAATTCTCTCTCATATACACACACACACACACACACCGATTAATTTGAACAGAAGAAACATAAAGAAAAATAAGGAATATATATATATATATATATATATACTATATATATGCCA
>CAKNXH010056989.1:53606-63805 GCA_932178445.1 Andricus quercusramuli
TATATATATATACACATACATACATACACATAACTCAAGCCCATTCCGATTGATTCCGTGCCATTCCGAATTCACTCCGAATGATTCCGCACTTATCAGAATACAATGCCCATTCCGTCTGAATCCGCCAGATAACTCGAGCTCATTCCGACTGATTCCGTGTCATTCAGAATAATTTCGAGTCATTCCATTTTTTTTTCTTTTACTTACTTTTCAAACGCAATGTGGCAATTCAATTTGGATCGAAGGTATCATTCTGACTGTTGGCGGACAGTCTCGGAACCATTCGGCATATACTCGCGTCATAAGAAGGATTCAGACTGAATGGGCGTTTCATTTTAATGAGTGTGGAGTTATTCGGACTGAGTTCGGAATGATGCGGACCAATCGATATGAGCTCGCGTTATTTGATGGATTCAGACGGAATGGACATTGTACTCTGTTGATTGCGGAATCATTCAGATTGAACTCGGAATAGCACGGAATAAATCGGAATGAACTCGCGTCATTTAACGGATTCAAACGGAAAGAGAATTTTAGTCTGATCGATGCGAAATCCTTAGGACTTTACACGTCAAATTCTGGTACTAATTTGTAAAAAGCTCGAGGCCCAGTGTACACGAAGTATAAAATAATGCTTTTGAGAATATTTGATAAGGAAAGATGTGAGTTCAAAATTTTGAATGAACTTTCCATCTTAAAATATTTACAGATAAAGCCAACGAAAATATGTCTATTTTCAGTTCGAACAATTACAAATTATGAACGAATAAGATATTAAATTCTTACATTTAGAAAATTTGAATAAAGTTAAAATTGTATAATTGAATACATAGAAACAAGCTAGGCTTTTTTTGAGTCGGAAATTAACCCAAAATTGAAAATGCAGAATTTTTGAATGAAAAAAGGCTTAAAATGAGTTTTTAACCTAAGTAAATCACATTAAGTTGCCTAGTAACGGCTAAAGTAAGCCTTAAATAATACAGGAAGCAGCAAAACTTAGGTTAACTTCTGCTGTGTGTTGAAAGCTTTTAAAATTTAATTTACAATAGAAGCATTACAAATCAACAGCTTTATATATGCACAAGATCGGAAAAAGCCAAGAAATGAGCATATTTTAGCGTATCATATGAAACATTTCCAATTAGGAAGACCCATAAATTCAAAATTGTCAAACCACTCGTATTTACAAATGTTCAAACATGTAAAACCATTCTAAAACCATAAAAAACCTATGAAAGTACTGTTTTTTCACATTTATCTTGGTAAATACACACAAATTTAGAAAAGTTTTCAGACAACATTTGTAGATCTAATTAAAACCCCTACACGTATCCAACGTCTCGTGGGGCGGAAAGACACTCTTATCACTAGTCACAGAAATAATGTTGATTAGACCCCTACCTCTTTTCAACGTTTCGTGGGGGGCAGGAAGGCACCCTAATGACTGATCACAGAAATAATGTCAGTCAAATCCCTACTCCTTTCTAAAATCTTGTGGGGGCGGAAAGACACTCCCGTGACTTGTTACAGATATTATTGCTGTCGAAACCCTACCTCTTCCCAACGCCTCGTCAGGGCCCTACTACAAAAACTTATTAATACACTTAATTCAATTTTCTATACTTATTTAAATCATTTTTTAAACCCAATTTCTATGGCAGATATCACGACATATTACTATAATAGTAGGTCTTTCATTTCTTTTTATCCCTTATTTTACATTCCTCTTACGAATTTGAAACTTTGACTCAATATAAGTAGGTGAGAGTCACCAGTTGCGGGCACTCTCCGGTTGTGGGCGCCTCTGCGTAACAACTAACAGAATACAAATATGCCGGATATAACTGGTGGCGTACTTGTATTCTGACTGTGTTACGCAGTTTTTGAGGTGATATCAACGTAAATAGACGATTTGTGCATTAGCTGCAAACATATTGAAAAAATAAGTAAAAATTAACGTATTTGTAATTGACCAATGTTTAAAAACTGCGATAAATCAAAGTAAATAATCTCAAACAGGTGAGTGTTATTGATATTTATACAGTATTTTCGTTGTTATTTAAGATATCTCGCCGATTTATATGCATTTTATGAAACATCACAATTTCTTGATGCACCGATAATGGTCGTGAATTCCGGTTGTGGGCACTTAAATGTAACCGGTTGCGGGCAAATTTTTTTTCATTTAAGCGTCCATTTGACTTAAAAACTGTCAGGTATAATCATTTATGCCGACATAACGTATTCTATTAATGTTTTAACGTATTTTAGTTATTATTTTAGTTTACGTATTTCAGCCATGATAACCCCGCAGAAGTCAACTTCCGGAGTCAAATACCTTTTTTCACATTTATGCCACTAAAGGCCTTAAAAATTAATAAACCTTGAAATTCTTCAGAATTACGTGCGTTTTCCTTCAACTATCTCCATTGTCAGCGTATTTTCAAAGGGTACCCACAACCGGTTACGATTTTTTTTGCCAAAAACGACAATTTCAGGAAATTGGTCGTAAAATTTTTCTAGTCGACGTAATCAATGTATTTACTTCAGCAAAAAGTTAGTTAAGGCCTCTATCTTTCCAATGAGATCCATATAACGACATAATATGGTCTCAGACGGAAATAGTATGTTTTTTTACCTCTGTTGCGAAAAATATGTTGATAGTGTGAGATGCCGCGACACCCCACTCCTTCCTCCTAGGCTCAGTGCTTTCTATTAACCCATGAACGGCTAGCGATACCGTTTGGGACCAGCCGCCCGCAATGCTTTCAAAAGCGTTTAAAACTTGCACTAATCCTTCGAGCGATCCGACCGCGAGCGCGTGTTGTTGTCTGAGGTCCCCCCTATCCAGTAGACGTCAGTCGACCGGCTCCGACTTGTGTAAAGGCAGCACAGGGAAGTTAAACACAGCGCTAGGAAAAATGAGCTCCCCTCCGAGTGTGAAGTTTGGGTAAGTGGCATTTTATACTTCTGTGTAATGATCAACTGGCATATCGAGTGTGTGTTTCTCTTCGGAGAGATCCTGGGAACAAGTGTGTGTCATACTTTTGGTCAGGGTCGAATATTGCCCGAGATTTCGAACGATAAATGGGAGTGGTACCGTTTGGGACCGCTAGCCGCTGAGCACGGAAAATTAGACGGGATATGTTATTGTGTGTTGTTCTTTGGCGGAGGCTGTTTTAATGAGGATACCATGTTTTTTTAGCTTAAAACAAGAGTTTATTATTTTGCACCATGTGAATCACAAGTTATTTTAAATGCTCTATTATAAAACCACTGTCTCATCCGCCGTTTTCAGTGGTATTACGCTTCATGAAGCGCTGGCGTTGCTCGAGGAGGATGAATATTCGAGCCCACTGAAGTTTTCACCGAACCTCCAGAGCCCAATGTTAATTCCAATAAGGACAGCGGGGAGGAGGACGGTGGTGGTTTTGTTAATAACCTTAATGGGCGTCAGTTGAACGCTGCATGTGAAATCCGCGTCACCCAAGTATCTGCTGACAACATCCGATGTCGTCTGCGGCCACGTAAAGTGCTTGCGAAGGATTCAAGCCCTTCTTTCCCTTCGGCGGACGTTAAAAAAGCCCCTGAGCGTGGAGTAAGAAGAGGTAAGAGGCATTAGCGGGGAAGAAGCGAGGCATGTGCTCGTGGTGGTGGTGGTCACCGTGGTGGAAGCAGGGCGCGTCTCGTCAAGAGATTGGTTCAACTGCAGCAGACGCAGGCAAGTCTTCGTGCGATGACCGAGGTTCCTCTGGCGATGATTCAAGCGATCTAGAGAACAATAGTCCACCTGCAAGCAAAAAGAGAGAAGATGTAAATCAGTCCAAGCACAAGTGGGTGCGCGCAGATATTGTGAAACATAATGTTTTTCTCGAAAAATATTTTACTAGATTTAGGAACGGAAATCCAGTTCAAACTTTTGAGTTATTTTTCGATGAAGAGGTTATTGATTTTCTCCACCAAGGAATTAGGAAATATCCTCTATTCAAAAATTATCCAGACCCTAATGTTTCAAGGGACGAATTCAGGTTTTTCCTTGCAATACTTATTCTGAGTGGGTACTGCAGTTTACCCGGAAAAGGCAGTTTTTGGGATCAGGGTGGTGATCTGCGCAATATCCTGGTCTACAATTCTATGAGGAGGGATAGGTTCCGCGACTGTGGAGTTTCCCACACGATCTGTAATAGAGCAATCATGAGTTTCAAGTGATTCGTACAACATTATATCAATTTCAAATGAAATAATCATGCATTATTTCCAAAAATCAGTATTATTCTTTCCACTTACCTTATAAGACCTACGAATCGTCTTCTCATAAATGTTTTCCAGGGTTTAAACAGTTGGAAAGTCATGAGCTGCAACTTACAGCTGTTGCTGGATCAATTTATTCCCTAACACAGTTCCGCAATAAAGAAGTACAAGCTTACAGTATACGTTTGTTTGTGCCCGGGGGGAGACACGACAAGCGGCTAGCGGTACCATATGGGACCACCCTCCCACACTCATACGCGCCAGCAGAACTAAAAACTGGTACGACATTCGGGCAGCCTAGTGGATAAATAACAACATATGAAAAGGAGAACGAAATCGGTGATGCAAAAAAGAACCGCCGTTCATGGGTTAACAATAAATTTGTTGTAATGTAGAGCAATATCTCTACTTCATACGTATTTAAAGATAAAATTTCAGAACGTTATTCAAATATAAAAAAAATAGCAAATGAAAAATGATATTTTCCAAACAAAAAAGGTTCTTTTCTTAACAAACTAACTGATTTTTAAATTCCAAACGCAAGTTTAAATATAATATAATGAGGTTTAATATGACATAGATTGCTTTTAGTTTCCTTCCAAAACGTGCAATTGTTTTGCCATATGAAAATCGAGAAATGATGGAAGAGTGATAGATGGTAAAAATCAATAAAAATTAGTGAAAGAAATTTTTTATAGTATATTGTGCACCAAAACAGCAGAGTAGTTTTTTATGGTCGAGGGTGAGTTTGCAAAAACGAGTCGCAGCCGATGCGAAGTTGCACGCGATATTTTATGTAACAAGAGTATTGGTTCGGAGTTTTCTCATGAACGAACGCGCATGGGCGCTACACGCTGCGGCCGCAAAAGTGCACTTTCTCTGCCTAGGCCAGTAAAGTACCCCACCGTTGACAAAGATCTACTTTGCTGCTCTAAACCGTTCAAAAACACCAAGAAAACCATACTCGCGTTACGAAACAGTTATTTTTGCGTTCATTCCGCAGGAACAATCAATTAAATGAAGGGTCTTACAGACAAAATTGAAAAAAATATTTTCGATTCTTGTTAATATATGACAGAGCATGAGGTTGTCCTGTTCTTATGCCAGTCTGTTTGACTGCATTTGTGCGTTACCGGTATGCTTGGCTCATTGAATTTCATGAATAATACAAAATTATGCTTTAGAAAGAATCATATGACTTTCAAAATAAGCATTACGTAATCACAGGCTTGATAAAGTGACCTTAATTAAAAAACAAAAAACGTATTCGCACACTTGTCACCCTTTGTTGATAATGTGGATCGTCGCGACACCCCAAGCAACTTTCGATTTTACACTAAACTCAACGAAGGCACTACTTATTCCTCTATCAACTGGAGTCGACTGCAAGAGTCGAAGTGAATCATAGTTAGGGACTGGAACCAATAGAAACCTCATAAAGGCCCAGAAACGTAGCCAGAATTTCTGTTGAGATGTCATGGTACCCCACTAGGGTGGTCCAAATTTATACCTGTAAAAATTCGACTTTCGATTTTTGATGCTAAAACCTCCCATTTTGTTCGTTTTCCGGAAAAAGAAATTCCGTAATTTTTTTTTCAACGTTAACCCGTGCCCCCGGGCTTTTGAAATTAACATGGGGTTTTAAATGGGAAAAGCTCGATTTTCAAAGAAATGCCCGTGCAGAAATTACTCTATTTGTACAAGTATTCTGTCATTACTTATGAATATTTTCTCGCTGTTCTGGTTAAAAATTAATAAAATAATATTGAGATACAGATGGTATGTTAAGTTTTCATTTAGTGGAATTGGAGGAGTTTTCTTTTGAAAAAACTAAGTCGGGAAGTCTCCAGGAATACTTCGCAATGCCAAATTCAGAAACATAACCTATATTTTATCAAGGTGCCTTGCGTGCGAAATTCGAATGTCACTTTGTCTTAGAGCGTACTTCAAAGATTGTATAATCTAAACATTTATTGAATTAGTGAATATCTAAGAGACTATCGCGAAAACAACTTTTTTCCTGTTTTTTTTTTTTAAGAAAAAAATTCTAAGTTCCATCTTTATGTAAAATTGTAAATGTTCAAAAAAATTAAATTTTATGTTAATTTCAAACATTATAAAATGGTCTAAAACACCTAACAACCAAACCTTACGCGGAAGTTAAACAAAAATTTGTTATTAAAAATTATCAAAGTTCACGATCAAATTTCTAAGTTCGGTCGTTAAAAATTTTAAATGTTCATAAAAAATTACATTTCCTGCCATTGTAGAAAGTTGTAAAGTAGTCTAAGCTGCCAAAAAACGAAATATTACACGAAGAAAAATTGCAATCCCTCAAAACAAAATGATATCCTTGGCATATCCCTAGGATATCTCGGCAGGATATGTGATATCCTAAAAAATTTCCCATAAATCTCCCGGGATATCCGTGGCATATTTCCGGGATATCGAGATTACCGCTCCTGCGGATATCGTTACAGGATATCCTGACGATATCCCGCACGGAATGTCCACAGGATATCTCAATACTGTGGTAAAATGTCCCAAGAATATCCTGATATTATAATAAAAATTCTGCTGATATTCTAATATATTACTACTGGATTCAAAATACAAGAAATAAAAAGGAATGTATAAGACAACAATTTTATTGCTTTTAGGAAATTTTTTATTTATATTTTACATGTATTAGGTATAATATGTACATGAAAGCTTGCTGGAGGTTATAGATATGTATATCCGGGAATATCTGTGGCAATGGATAAAGCTCATGAAAATTTGATACCATTTTTGATGTCCACTTAATTAATTTATTCTTTAATTTTCTTTATATTACTATTTGAAAAGCAAACCTTCCATCCATTGATTAAAGTATACATTTATACATTTTGTGCACTTTTGAGGTTAAGTTGACTGTAATGAAGGAAAAGCCGAAACTTCTGATATCTTTTTGAACCTGCAGCTTGCACGGCTTGCATGCATGATTCATTGATTTTGAAATACCTACTAATGTAAAATTTGTTTACCTTTTTTCATGATTTTGCCAAATTTTGATTTAGTTATACGCGGTCAAAAACATCTCACAAGTGTTGAAAAAGACAAGACTGAAACGTTATGAAGATGTACGGCTCTACATACTATCTTCGATTCTTATTTGTAGCTCCGGGAAAAGATTTTTTTTAAATGATGATGAGTTTGTTTATTTAAAGCACAATGATTATGAATTATTTGCAAAGGGGACATAAATGAATTTTTTATAATATTATGAAAAATCATATTATTAGGATATTTTGGGACATCTTGGGGACATCCTTGGCATATCCTGCATTTTAAATATGGGACATCTTAAGAATAGCCTAGGATGTCCCGAATTATAGAATTAGAGATATCTCGGACTTGAAAAATTGGGACATTAATGGGATATCCTCAGCATATTCTGAGATATCTTTGGGACATTCTAAGGATATCGAGATTTCCGCCCCGTAGGATATCATTCGTGATGTCCTTGGAATCTCCTGGGATATGCCTGCGATATCGTGGGAGATAAATGGGATATTCCGCCGATATCCCTTGCTGTGAGGGATCGATTTAAATTATTTATTCAAAAATTATTTTATTGATATTCCTGTTAAAAGTTCACATATTTCACATTCACATATCTTCGTATAATAACAAATATTTGATTAGAAAAAAAGAGTTTAAGATTTCGTGTTTCAGCATTTTGAGATGTAGCTTATGAGGATGGTTTTTCATCGAGTTTCAACTCGCAGGTTTAGCGCAATGGTTAAGACTCCCGACTGCTAGGCGATAGACATAGGTATAGATGTAGGTTCGATACCCCGTAGCATTAGAAATTTTATTTGTAATATAATATTCAAAATTGTAATATATGTATTCACTCTACACAGGACCATTAATATTCAAAGTCAAAATATTCGCGATCAATTAATATTTATTTTTTAAATACCTTTTTGTCATATCGTTAGAGTATAGCAGTAGTGGATGCTAGTAATCTTCAGTACTGGCCCAGTAATGAACTTCAGTGCTGGCCCAGTACTGCAGGTCAGTACCTAGCCTTGGTTGCATTATTTGTTCAGCCAGTACTAAGTCTGTACTAACAGAGTACTTTTCGAAAATAAAGATTTAATTTCAATTTGAAATTGAGGGAAAGAAAAATTAACCTAGGGTCAATCTAAGAAAATCAACCAAGGGCCGGACGAGTTTGCCCTACATGGGGCGTTTGCAAGTGCAAGCGTGACGTTCCTTGTAGGGCCCTTGTCAGCTTTCCAAACCAGAACCACACTAGAACTAGGCCAAACTGGCGAGAACCCCGCCAGGACCCCATCAAAATTTCTGCACGGTTGGAAAAAAGAAGTACTTGCTATACATTTTTTGTCAATTAAAGTATTGTCACCTCTTGAGGAGTATTTAAGGAATAATTTCCACCCAATAGCTTTTAATTTTGACACACCTGAACCCCTTTAATTGTGCCCGGAAAATGCCCCAAAAAATGCAAAATAGCAGTTTTCTATCAAATTCATGCTAAACATGGTAACAGTTATTATCTTTCGGAATAAATCGTACTAAGTTGATGGATGTCAAAAGTAGTAGTTCTTGTTCAACTTATCTGGTAATTATTTAAACAATGTTAATTTGTCTAAACAATTTTTTCTCCCTAAAATCGTAAAAAGTTATTATTTTCTGAAAATGACACAATTAAAGAATGTTGAAAGCAATACATTTTGAAGGATTTTTGGTAATTATTTGAACAATTTTGATTTGCTTAAACAATTTTCCCCTCCAGCAAAGCGTGAAAAATTATTATTTTCTGAAATTAATGACACAATAAGAGGAATTTAAGAGTAATATTTTTTTTCTACAGAATATTTAGCAGTTTTTAAAATTATTTTTATTTTTTTAAACAATTTCTGTTTGTTTAAAAATTTGTTTTCTTCAAATCGAGAAGATGTATTCTTTTCAGCAATTAATGACACAACTAACAAATTTTAAGAATAATATTTTTTCGCTCAAGATATTTTGAAATTATTTAAACAATTAATAAGACAGGCCTACAAAATTCGATGAAATACCACACCTCTAGACCGGACCCAGTGTACCCGAAGGAATTCGACGCGCTGAATCCAAATCTGAACTCAGAAATGCGTTCTTTGAATTATAGAAACTTCAAGTATCAGATGATACTGAAATACATCAGAAAAAATATCTGCGAGGTTCAACAATGAACTATCACTTGATCTTCTACGTGTAAAGTCTATCTTATAATGTGATACGTCCAGATGGCACCTTACACGTATACACCTGGTAAAAAGACTTGCTAACTATTCTGAAAAGAACTGTCGAAGAAAGAATAGCCGCTGAGAACAAACACCTGGTAAAAAGACTCGCCAACTATTCTGATCAAACTGTCGGAGAGAAAACCGCCGCTGGAGAGAAACACCTGGTAAAAAGACTCGCCAACTATTCTAAAAAGGACCGTCGGAGAGAGAATAGCCGCTGAAGACAAACACCTGGTAAAAAGTCTCGCCAGCTATTCTGAAAAGGACTGTCGGAGAGAGAACAGCCGCTGGAGTCAAACACCTGGTGAAAATACTCGCCAACAATTCGTAGAAAGTCTGTCGGAGAAGAAAAGCCTCTGGAGACAAACGCCTGGTAAAAAGACTCGCCAACTATTCTGAAAAGGACTGTCGGAGAGAGAACAGCCACTGGAGACAAACACCTGGTAAAAAGACTCGCCAACAATTCTGAAAAGGACTGTCGGAGAAAGAATTGCAGCTGGAGACAAACACCTGGTAAAAAGACTCGCTAACTATTCTGAAAATGACTATCGGAGAGAGAACAGCCGCTGGAGACAAACACCTGGCAAAAAGACTCGCCAACTATTCTGAAAAGGACTGTCGGAGAAAGAATAGCTGCTGGAGACTGAC
>CAKNXH010056991.1:7488-29781 GCA_932178445.1 Andricus quercusramuli
ATAAATTTTCAACCAAAAATGGTATAGTTAATTTTTCAACTGGAAAAATTAATTTGACAACAAATTTTCAACAAAATAGTTATATTTTTAACAAAACAGTGGAATTTTCAACCCGAAAATATTATTTTTTAATGAAAAAAGTTGACTTTTTAACAAATAGTTGAATCCTTTTGGTTTGAAAATTCAACTACTTGGTTGAAAGTTGAATTAGTTTGCTGAAAATTCATTTTTTCGCTCGAAGATTCGTTATTTTATTTAAAAATTCATTTTTTGATTGCAAATTTATCTTGTTTTAATGAAAATTCTAGTATCTTGTTGAAAATTCGTTTTTTATTTTTCGTATAAATGTAATTCCCTTGGTTGAAAATTGAATTATTTTGTAAAAAATTCTTCTACTTGGCTTGATACGTTAGGAATAAAAAGTGCTTTGAATTGAATTAATTACACTGGCCACATTAATTTGACTTAAAATAATTAATTCCCCTATTCTCGTGGAAAAATTTTATTTTTCCAGTTTTTAGAGGACTAAATAGTATAAATAAGAATCTTAACAATTTATAGACTAAAGAATAATAATTTAAATAAACATTGAACTAAATTTTTAATACTTTAAAAATATTATGCTCGAAAACTGTGAATATTGCTTAGAAAATCAATTTAATTTTCCACTAACAAGTTTTATTTTATAAAACTAATTTTTTTTTATAAAACTAATTTTTTTTTATAAAACTAATTTTTTTTTAAGTTCCACATTCATTCAATTAACAGAATTTATATGTACACTTGACGTAATTTGTGGACGACCCCTAAAATCATTCGCAACTCAGGTCGACTTTACTTTACATCGTTCAATATTTTCGCAAACAAGTCCGGTTTAAACCGCATACCTTTCGAAAGATACATTTTATAAAGTAAGCTTAAAACTTCTCTCATAGTCTTATCAAACAATTAACAATAAGCTAGATGAAGTTTTTCCAACCAGAGCTGACTTTGCCGGGAATAAAGCACTTAGCGATAACAGAAATGGCGATGAAAAGTAGTAAATAGTACGTAGAACTGATCAGATTATTTACCAAGCGGAAGACTATTGCCTTAAATGTAGATTAATTCAACAGTGCAAATGCAAACAACTTTAAAACTTTTGAAAAATCTGTAAAAAAATATCACTGCTTATATATTTAGAATGAGAATCTACTCGCCTGCGCTCTTCTAATTAGAAAAATACCACTGAATACTGAAGGCTAAGAATATATCTTTTTCTTTTATTATGTCTTATAAAAAAACGACCTTATTCAAAGAACTTATGAAAAAAAAAACAACGCAAAGCGAGCAGAATATCAACGAAAGGAGGTGTAAATATACTGAAAGGTCTACGACTATCGAGAGGCGAAATGCTTTTCGGCATGATCAATAATGATAAATACTGAGTACGATGATATCGCTCTTCTGGCAATAACGATTTCAAATATCAACAGAGCATTTCTCAATTTTTTGATACCATATTTGTCCTCTAAGATCACGTTCACGTCAATATAATATAAAGAATTCTAATTACAGACTTCTAATTATATTTGTCAGTGAATAAATGTCGATTATCAGTTCATGAATAAAGATCTGTCCCAAATAACTTCTCGATAAATTCCCTTTTGTCAACCGAAAAGAAAATTTGTCCTAATCAAATGCTCTGTAGATGCTTGACTCACTTTTATGGCGTTTTCAACACTCGATGATGACTGAATCAGCAGAAATGCGAGTGTATTAATACTAATTAGAATTAATTTACTAACAGACAATAAATAAACGAAACTTGCAAAAATTCCTTTAAGCGTTAATCCTTATTATCTCCTTACCGAGTAAGTTTTGTAATTAAGAAAAAGGTAATTCCATACGTTTGCTTTAACGTTTCTCTGTATTCTGTGTGTATAGATCAGTAGCGTGGCGTTCCGCATCTGAAAAAAAATTCTAAGATCAATTTTCTAGGATAGTATCTGGTTTCAAGATTTCAAGATCGGATCTTTCTCATTAGGGGCCGACTTAAATCAAGAAATAAAACAGTATTTCAGATACAAACTTAAAATTTTCAAATTTGTTAATTTATTTTTTTTTAAATGTATTTTCTACTATAAAATATGGCTTTTTAACAGAATACTTGAATTTTCAACAAAATAATTAAATTATACAAATAATTTATACAAAAAAACAAGATTTTAAGACGAATTTTCAACAAATAAAGATTTTTCACTAATTAAAGAAAATTTTACCAAAATTGTTGAACCTTCAAGCCAAAAGACGAATTTTCTCTACAAAAATTGAATTTACAAATACAAAATATAACTTCAACAAAAAATTATTTTTTTCACGAAACTGATGAATTTTTACCCGATAAAAATGAAATTTCAAATCAAGAAAATTAATATTTCTTACCAAAAAAGGAGAATTTTCAACTAAAAAAGATCAATCTTAAAAAATGCAAGTTACATTTTCAGTTAAAAAATTAATTTTAAACAAAAAAAAAGACTTTTCCGCTAAACAGTTAAATTTTTAACCAGAGACATAAGCCTTCAATCAAAAAAATAAATGTTTAACAATGTAGTTTAACTTTTACCCAAGAAGTTGAGTTTTCAATTTAAACAGATTAATTTTCAACAAAATAGTTAAACTTCCAACCAAAGAGATGAATCTTCAACTAAAAATATAACTCAAGCAAAGAAGAATAATTTTTAACCAAAAAGTTGCATTTCCACAAAAAAAGACATTTCTACCAAATTGGATGAATTTATAAATCAGAATCAGAACAGAACAAATCAGATAAATTAAAAAAAATAGTTTAATTTTCTGTTTAAAAAATTTTAGTTGACTTTTCATGATCAAAATATAAATTTTTAAGCAAGAAATAAGTTTCTACAAAATGAATTGAATTTAGAATCCAAAAAGACGATTTTTTACCCGAAAAGAATTACTTTTTAACAAAATTGTTGAATTATCTACACAATAGTTGCATTTTTATCCAAAAAAACAAAAGATTAAATTTCTTTTAAAACAGATGAATTTTTATTTAAAAAGAAAACAAATTGAAAAAAAATAGTTGCAGGTGAATTTTGAAATCAGAAAAAAAAATTTTCAAACAAAAATTCAATTTTTAACCGAAAAGTTGCATTTTTCTTGAATAAAAATGCAATATTTCTTTTAAAACCGATGAATTAACAAAAAAAACGTCAAAAAATAGTTAAATTTTCATCCAAAGAAGATTCTAGTTCACTTTCCAACACAAAAATAATAATTGTAAACTATAAGTTAATTTTCTGCTAAATAGTCGAATTTTTAACCAAAAAGTATGACTTTTTAACAAGATTGTTTAATTTTTAACAAAACAGTTGCATTTTTGTTTCATCAAAAAGATGAATTTTTAACAAAAAAAGCCGATTTTTCAACAAAAGACATGAATTTTCAACTAAAAAAGACAATATTTCAACCAATAAGTTCAATTTTGAACTAAAAAAAGCTGATTTTTAACCAAAAATGGAATAGTTAAATTTTCGGTTAAGAAAAATTAGTTTTCCAACAAACTGATAAATGTTTTTTTTTCTTCGTTAAAAATTTATTTCTTTAAAACTATTTTGTTCAAAATTCAACTGATTGATTGAAAATTAACTTTTTCGTTGAAAATTCATATTCTCGGGTTGAATATTCTACTATTTTGTAGAAAAATCATCTTATTGGCTTGAAGATTCAATAGTTTGATAGAAAATTCAACTACTTGGTACAAAATTAAACAGCTTTATAAAAAATACTTTTCTTATTGAAGATCAATTCTCTCAAATTCAAACAATTTAGCTCAAAACTTATGTAATTTTTTTTAAATTCATCTGTTTTGGTAGAAAATGAATCTTCTTGATTGATAATTTAACTATTTTGTTTAAATTTTATGTATTTTGTTAAGGACTTATTTTTTTGGTAGATATTAAATCTCATTCTGGAAAATTTCACCTTTTTAGTTAAAAATGCAACTGTGAGGTTAAAAATTAACCTCATTCGATTAAAAATTCAATTGTTTGTTAAAAATTCCTATTTTCGACTCAAAATTAAATTTCTTTTTTATTGAAAATGCAACTGTTTGTTTGAAAATTAATCTGTTTTAGTTGAAGATATAAGTATTTTGTTGAAAATTTGTATTTGTTGCCTAAATCTAACTTATTTTTTAAATAAATGTTTACTATTACATTTCTCCTTGAAAATTGATCTTTTTAAGTAAAAAATTTAACTTTTTGGTTGAAAGATAAACTACTTTCTTAAAAGTTCATTTTTTTGTGTGTAAGAATCATAATTGTAGTTGAAAATCGATTTTTCTTGATCAATTTTTTAAAAAACTATTTTGTGGAAAATTCAACTGATTGGTTGAAAATGAACTTTTTTGTTGAAAATTCATCTTCTCGGGTTGAAAATTCGACTGCTTAGTAGAAAATTCTTTCTTTTTTGCATTGAAAATTAATTCTCTTAAATGAAAATGTAACTTCATTTTTATTTCTTTATAAGCGAAAAAAATATAAACTAAAAATGAATCCAAAACTTTTTTGACTAACAATCATATTCATTGTTCAAATTTAGACGAAAATTGATGCATTTCTTTTTAATTCGCCTTTTCTGATAAAAAATTAATCTTCTTGGTTGAAAATTTAACGATTTTGCTGAGAACTTAGATATTTTGTTGAGAATTCATCTTTTTTTGGAAGAAAATTAATCTTCTGTGTTGAACATTAATCTTTCTGGTTGAAAATTTAACTATTTTGTTGAAAATTCAACTGTTTTGTAGAAGGCGCCTCTTTTTGTTTAAAAATGCAACTGTTTGGTTAATTAAAAAGCTGTAAAAATTGAAAAAGACGTTTAAGGCAACATAGTTAAATTTTTAAGCAAAGAAATTAATTATTGAGTAAAATAATGAATCTCCAAACAAACAAAAATTAGTTTTTAACCCCATAGTTGAATTTTCAACCTAAAAAGATGAATTTTCTATTAAAAAAAGACAAATTTTCAAAAAAACTGGATGAATTTTCATCAAGCCGGATAAATTTTCTACTAAATAGTTAAATTTACAATAAATTTTCAACCAAAAAGATCAAGCGTTTACCAAAAAAGGTATTTACGACAAAAATTGGAATACTTACATTCTTAGTTTAAGATATTAATTTTCAATAAAGAAAAAAACTAATGTTCAATTAATGAAATTAATTTTCAACATCATAGTTATATTTTCAACCAAACAAAATTTTCAAAACCAAAAAGATTAATTTTCAATCAAAAACATTAATTTTCTACCAAAAAAGACAATTTTCAACAAAATACATGAATTCTCAATCAAATAGATAGAATTTTCAACAAAAAAAAATAAATTTTCCAACAAATAGTTGAATTTTTAATTAGAAAAGATCAGTTTTCAACCAAAAATGGAAGTTAATTTTCATTTAAAAAAATTAATTTTCCGCAAAAAAAAAATGTCAACCAAAGTGATGAGCTTTGAATTAAAATTATGAATCTTCAACTGAAATAGATGAGTTTTAAACCAAAATATGAATTTTTAACAAAATGGCGAATTTAGAATGAAATTATGAACTTTTAACTGAAATACTTAAATTTTCAAGGAAATAGTTGAATTTTCAACTGAAAAAGACAATGTTTCATCAAATACTTGAATTTTTAATTGAAAAGGATACATTTTTATCCAAAAATGGAATAGTTAGATTTTCAGTTTGAAAAATTAATTCTTAATCGAACTGATTAATTTTCAACTAAAATAATGAAGATTTAACTGCAATACTCAAAATTGCAATCAAAACGATGAATTAAAAAAAAAAGCCGATTCTTCAACAAAATACATGAATTTTCAACTAAAAAAGACAATTTTTAAACCAAATGCTTGATTTTTGAATTAAAAAAGGCTGATTTTTAACAAAAAATGGAATAGTTAAATTTTCGGTTTAAAAAAAGAATAATAATTTTCAATCAAACTGATGAATTTTCAACTAAAATGACGAAAATTCGTTTGTTTTTTTTTTCGTTAAAAATGTATTTTAAAACTATTTTGCTTAAAATTCAATTTATTGTTTGAAAATTAACTTTTTCGTTGAAGTTTTATTTCGCTAAATTTGAATTTCTATCAAAAAATATAGATTTTCTACAAAAAACGAATCAGTTAAATTTATAGGTAAAAAAATTATTTTTCATTCACAAAAAAAAACTAATTTTCAATCAAAAAAATTAGTTTTTAACCAAAAACATTTTTCTTACCAAAAAAGATTAATTTTAACAAAATACGTGAATTTTCAACCAAAACTTCAATGTTTAAATGAATTTTCAACCTAATAGTTAAATTTTCAAATAATAGATAGAAATATATAAATAATTTTTAAAAAATAGAGACTTTTTCGTTGAAATTTTATTTCGCTAAATTTGAATTTCCATAAAAAAAGATAGATTTTCTAAAGAAAACGAATCAGTTAAATTTACAGGTAAAAAATTATTTTTCATTTAAAAAAAAAACTAATTTTCAATCAAAAAAATTAGTTTTTAACCAAAAACATTTTTCTTACCAAAAAAGATTAATTTTAACAAAATGAATGAATTTTCAACCAAAACTTCAATGTTTAAAGGAATTTTCAACCTAATAGTTAAATTTTCAAATAATAGATAGAAATATATAAATAATTTTTAATAAATAGAGACTTTTTCGTTGAAATTTTATTTCGCTAAATTTTAATTTCCATAATAAATATAGATTTTCTACAAAAAATGAATTAGTTAAATTTGCAGGTAAAAAAATTATTTTTCATGCAAAAAAACTAATTTTCAATCAAAGAAATGATTTTTTAACCAAAAACATTAATTTCTCACCAAAAAAAATTAATTTTAACAAAATAAATGAATTTTCAACCAAAACCAAACCTAATAGTTAAATTTTCAAATAACAGATAAAAATATATAAATAATTTTAACAAAATAGAGACCTTTTGAAATAAGTAGCTCAACGTCGAAATGAAGAAGTAAATAATGAACTTGCAACTAATTAGTTGAAATTTAAATAGCGAAAATCTTGAAAACTTAATAAAATCGTTGCACTTATTAGGAGAAAAATCCTGGGAACAACGTAAAATTGAATTTTTTTTTCTTTCGATGAGGTATTCATCTTAAAAATTTCGGATAATACCAAACGCGACGAGACATATTTTCTCAATGAAATAAATAATCTACTAATTTTAAAGGACTGTAAGTACTAAATGAGAAAAAAATTATTCATATTGAATTTACTGGAATTTTCTCGCTATAATAAAGAAACTTTTGTAAATCATATACCACTTTTACAAATAATATAAGATTTTCTGTAAAATCTATAAGAAAATGTTAAAAAATAAACCTAGTTAAAAAAAAGGGTCTAGCAGCACTTCAAAACCCACATCAAATTCTTATAGTTACAATTCCGCTCTCCCTAATTTTTTTTTTCGACCCACCCTATTGGAGAGGTGCTAAAAACAAATTGTGCTTCAAAAACTTTTGGCTTCATGCCTTGTGAGGTGATTTGTCACCAATTCAAAAGCTGAATTATTAATAAACTAGAGTGGATATTAAAGTTGATGACTCAGAATCAAGACTTGCCGCCTCTGACGGGAAAGATTTGGATTCAACTCAAATTTACAATTTATTGTGAGATAAGACGCGGAAGTTACTTTGTGGATTTATTTTTAACTTGTTTCAGTTACCATTTTTCATATTGGATTGTAAGAAGAAAAATTGACCAAAATTATTAAAATAATGAAAACTTTTTTGCTACGATCAGAAATAAATTCCCGGGTTTTCTATTAAATTCCCGGTCATTTTCCGATGAGAATTGTAGGAAATTCTGGTTAATTTTGCAATTGCAATTATAATTTTTCGACTTAGCACACATCGGTTTATTGCCTTCTAGGCATAGAAACTTACCTAAAACGCCAATGTATGAGGCTATGCAGGATCAGCCGTAAGTGGTCATTTTTTTTTTGTTGGATTCCTTTGTGGCGTGGATGGCCTTCCAGCTTGGCCTGTGTTCATTCCAGCGTATTGATACTTGGCCTTCTTTTCCGACGGTTTTAAAATCTGCACAAAAAAATAATGACAGAAATAATTAACTGTAATTATTAAGATCATAACCATCATCAAGACCAGGGTCGCTACAGAAATCTGGTTCCAAAATTCTATGACTTTCCCCAAAATTCCAGGTCTACATTAGAAAAAAAATCCATTTAATTAAATTCAGTAGGCAAAAATCTACAGACTTCAAACTAATTCACCAAAAACTTATTATACAATTATTAGGTAATTATAGGCCAACTATTTCGTTGAAAATTTTATTGATTTGTGAAAAATTTGTCCTTTTATTTTGTCAAATTTAACTTTTTAATGGGAATTCAACTATTCCATTTTTGTTGGAAATTTATCTTCTTTTGTTGAAGACTTTTTTTTGGCTTGAAATTTATTTTTGGTTAACTAAAAATTTAACTGTTCCATTTTCTGTTTTAAAATTAACCTTTTTTATTTGAAAATTTACTTTTTTCATTAAAAATAAATATGAAATTAAAAATTCAAATAGTTCATTTCTGGTAGAAAAGATTACCTTTCTAGTTTAAAATTGATATTCTTTAGAAAATTACTTTTTTTTGTTGAAAATTAAATTTGAAAGTAAAAAATTCAACTGTTTCATTTCTGGTAATAGAACTATCTTTTGTAGTTAAAATTTCCACTATTTGTTTAAAAATTCGTCTTTTTCAGTAGAAAATGTATCCTTTTGGTCGAAAATGTATCTATTTTAGTTGAAAATTGACCAAATGGTTTAAAAAAAGTGTTTTTCTAGAAGAACTATTTGGTTATCAATTCATCTTTTTAGTTGTAACTTCATTTCTTTGGTTAAAAATTGAACTATTTGGTTAAAAAATTCAATTTTCGGCGAAGATTGATCATTTTAATAAAAAATTCATTTTTTTTGTAGAAAATCATTCTTTTTTAATTGAGAATTCATGTGTTTTGTTCAAAATTCGTCGTACTTGGTTAAAAATATAATTTTCAAACTGAAAATTTCCCTATTCAATTTTCGGTTAAAAATTTAAATCTTTTATCTAGTTAGCAATTCATGTATTTTGTTGAAAATTCGGATTTTCAGCTCGAAAATTAAAGAATTTAGTAGAAAATTTAAATATTTGGTTCAAAAATGATGTATTTGGTTGAAAATTCTTCTTTTTTGGTGGAAAAGCAATTTTTTGCTTGAAAATCAAGTGCTTTCTAGAAAATTCATCTTTGTTAATTGAATCCAACTGTTTTTTAATTTTAATTCAAATACTTTCTTTCTTTGAAATATCAGATATTATATTTTTCGTTTAAAATTCCTTTGTTTAGACTGAAAATTAATCTTTTCAAGCTGAAAGTGGAAATACTTTCTGAAAATTTCGTTTTTTCGGTTGAAGATTCATAATTTTAGTTGAAAATTTTTGTTTTCGTTTTGTTAAATATTATTTTTTTTAAACTGAAAATTTAACTTTTTTGTTGAATATACATAGTCCTGGATTGAAAATTCTACTGTTTTATAGAAAATTCGTTTTTTTGCCTTGAGAAATCCACAATTTCGTATAAAATTAATCTGTTTTGTAGAAAATTCGTTTTTTTAAAATTAATTCTCCTCAATAAAATTTAGACTAACATCATATCCATTGCTCAAAATATTTGGTTAAAACTTTATGTAATTTGTTTAAAAAATTTTTTTTTATAGAAACGTTAACCATTTGGTTGAAAATCTATTATTTTGTTGGAAATTCGACATTTTTGGTTATATTCAACTGTTTTTTATTTAAAATTAAAATTTCTTTTGGTTCAAATATCAACTATTACATTTCTTTTACTTACTATTTCCAGAATGAAAATGCAACTATTTTGTAAAGGATTCGTTGCTTTGTCTCGCAAATTTAAAAGTCTTGTAGAAAATTCGTTTTTTTTTTATTGAAAATTATTATTTTTTTTTTTTTTTATGAAAATTCAACTATTCAACTGAAAAATGTCAATTTTGTAGCAAAATAGAATAGCTGCAATTTAGGTAAAAAAATCATTTTCAACAAATATAGTTACATTTTTAATCAAAGAAATTAACTTTTAACTAAAGTGATGCATCTTCAATAAAAAATATTTTTAAAAAATCCAGTTTTAACCAAATAGTTGAATTTTCAACCCAGAAGATGAATTCTCTATAAAAAAAATACCAATTTTCAACAAACTAAATGAATTTTCAGTTAAAAAAGGTACATTTTCAACAGAAAATAAAATAGTTTAATGTTAAGGTAGAGAAATAAATGTTTAACCAAATAAAATAAATTTTTAACGAAATAGTTCAATTTTCTACCAAATGTGTGAATTTTCAACCCAAAAGATTAAATTTATATAAACAAAATTTGACAAAAATTTTTGATTGGTTAAATTTTTATTGAAAAAAGTTAATTTAAAACAAAAATAATTTTCAACC
Organism: Andricus quercusramuli; assembly: GCA_932178445.1. NCBI lineage: Eukaryota > Metazoa > Arthropoda > Insecta > Hymenoptera > Cynipidae > Andricus > Andricus quercusramuli. Next base: position 18,017 of record CAKNXH010056991.1, read on the forward strand.
AAAGAAATAAAATTTCACCCAAAAATATTAATTTTCTACCAAGGAAGAATAATTTAAAAAAAAAACATGAATTTGCAACCAAATATTTTAATTTTTATTAAAATTTTCAACCTAATAGTTGAATGTTCAACTAAAATAGTGAATTGATCACCAAGAAGATTAATATTCTACAACAAAAGACAAAGTTTCAACAAAATACAGAAATTAAAAAAAAATAGTTGAATTTTCAACGAAAGAAGATTGATGTTCAACCAAACATGAAATAGTTCAATGTTAAGTCAAAAACTTAATTTTCAATAATAAAAAAACAACTTTTTTTAAAGCCAAAGACATTAACTATGAACCAAAAAGATTCATTGTCTACCAAAAAATATTAATTTTCACATAAATACATGAATTTTCAACCAAAAAGGAGAATTACTAAAAAAAAAAGTCACCAAGAAGATTAATTTTCTACCACTAAAGATAAAGTTTCAACAAAATACAGAAATTTTCAACCAAATAGTTGAATTTTTAAGTGAAGAAAACAAATGTTCAACGAAACATTATATAGTTAAGTTTTCAGTTAAAAAAAATAGAAACAAAAATGTTAACAAAATAGTTAAAATTTGAACAAAAAAAAAAGAATTTTCAACCAAAATGCTGAATCATCAACAAAAAAAAATGAATTTTTAACAAAGTAGTTCCACTTTCAACTAAGTAGTTGAATTTTGAACCAAAAAAAATTTTTCAGTCGCTATTCCTGATTAGCAAAAATCTTCAAAATTTAATCAAATTTTTAGAAGAAAAATCCTGGGACAAAACACAAATTTACAAAATGTTTAGAAAACGTGTTAAATGGAATCTTATAAAAAATTCGAATAGTCGAAATTAATTCTATCTTGATGAATATTTCTTCCGGAACTACCTTGAAAATGTATTTTAATTTTTATTAATGTTAAAAAAATATGAAAAGTTTTGTAAGAATTGTAAGAAATTGAACAAAATTGTGTCATTCATATCGAATTTACTGGAATTTTCTCGCTATAATAAGGAAACTTCTGTAAACCATATATTGTTTATTATTTTCGAGCCGAAAATACAAATTTTCAACAAAATACATGAATTTCCAACTATGTAAAAAAGATACATTTTTAACCAAAAATTGAATAGGTAAATTTTCAGTTTAAAAAAATATATTTTGAAAAAAACACATGAATTCTAAATTAGAAAAGAATAATTTTCTACAAAAGAAATGAATTTTTTATTAAAATGATCAATCTTCACCGACAAAAGTGATTTTTTTAACCAAACAGTTCAATTTTTAACCAAAGAAATGAAGATACAACCAAAAAGATGAATTGATAACCAAATAGTTGAACTTTTAACCGGAAGGTAAATTTTTAGCCAAATTTATCAATTTTCTAGTAGAAAAATACTTTTTTTCAAACCCTTCGGTCAATTTTTAACTAAAAAAATATACATTTTCAACGAAACAGATCAATTTTCTACTGAAAAAGTCGAATTTTTAAACAAATAGTTGAACTTTTAACTACAAAAGATTGTTTAATTACCAGAAATGAAATAGTTGAACTTTTACTTTCAAATTTGATTTTCAAAAAAAAAAAAAATTAATTTGAAACTAAAAAAATATCAATTTTGAACCAAAAAGGGAATTTTCTATACCAGAAATGAAAGTTGAATTTTTAACTTCAAATTTATTTATAATAAAAAAAAGTAATTTTTCGAATAAAAAAGGCAAATTTTTAACCCAAAATGGAAGTTACATTTTTACTTTAAAAAATTAAATTTCAAGCCAAAAATAAGTGAACCATATATGGTTTACAGAAGTTTCCTGATTTAAGAACGTTGTATTTTTCTAAAATCGTATAAGATTTTTCGTAAAATCCATAACAAAATTTTGGAAAATAAACCGAATTTTTATTCTACAAAAATGGTAATAAGTTCTCGTATTAATATCAAATTTCTAAAAAGTCCATAATTATTATAATAATAATAATTATTACTGTTATTAGTAAAAAATCAGTGAGGATTTAGAATTCAGTGATGGGAATCACATACCTGAAAACTGCACATTAAAGTATCATCAACGCTCATCATGCCTCCAGCATTGTCGAATTCTCCGCAGTAATTTGGGGCTGAAAATAGAGTGACGAGCTGTCTTTTCGCGAAGAATTCATATCCGTCTTCGACGACCTGGTGCGCCCTGCAGATGAGATCCATGTCGTGGCGATGGAGGAATTTCGAGACTACATCAGGCCCGAAGGTGAAGGAAACTCCCCTGTCGTTTTCTCCCCAACCCTGAAAATTATCAATTTTTTTTTAAAATCCAGTTATTCCAAAAATTTGTTTTTGTTTTTGGATCCTCAGGGTGGCCGTTTTAATCAAAGAAAAAAAATTCCCGGACATGTACCGGGTTTTTCCCGATTCGCAAACATTTTTCACGGTCAATGAAATTTAAAAAATCGAACTCTAAAGCTAAACATTTTTCCATTTGAAGTAATAAAAACTGTACTGCAAACTAAAGCACTCAAAGTGAAATTCTTGAATTAAAAAAAAAAAGTTTAAAAGTTTTTTAATTAAAAAAAAAAAAATCAACTGCATTTAAACTGCCAAATTAAATTTTTTTGACTTATATCAATTTTAGAGTTTAAAAATTCAGATTAAGTTCTAAAAATACAAGTCCAAGTTATTTTCAACGCTCTAAATTGAAGAATTAATCAATGAATTTATAATTTTTCAAAATTATATCATTTTGAGCAATCTTAAGCTGGGAACATTAAAAATTGAACAATTAAATTTTTTTATTAACTGAACAATTCTTAAATTAAAAGTTGAATTATTTTTACTTTAAATAGTTTTAAAATCCTAAGAATGCTTTGAAATTTGATTTCAAAATCTTGAAACATCTACACGTTGTTTCACAGTTTTTCAAATTTTTAATTATTTTTCCATTTTTTTCAGAACTTCTAAACATCTTTTGAAATGATTCGAACTTTTCCTAAAGATTTTCCTAATTTCTTTTTAATCCTGCAAAATAAAAAAAATTTCCTTAAAATCTTCCACATTCATTTTTGATAAGGTTGTAAGTCTTTCTAAATCTTTTTGAATATTCTCTTAAAATTAATTTTTCAAAATAAAAAATCATTTTCAATTTATTCTTCTGAAGTCTTTCAAAATTACTGAAAAGCTTCTAAATTTTTTGTTCGAAATCTGCCAAGATCTATATTTTGTTTTAAATGAACTTCGTTCAAGTTATTTGAAATCATTTCAAATTTTAAATTAATTTTGAATTTTTTCAAAACTTCTAAATATATCTTCAACCTAATCGAATTTTTTCTAAAAATAATAGGTGCTCAATTGTTATTTATACATCGAAATTCAACAATTTTACTTACAAATTAAATTGTTTTAAATCGAATATTACGCATTTTTTTAAATACTTGACTCGGAATATGTATAGTTTCTCGAATTTATTATAAATAATGTTTTTTTTCAGTTCCTAGGAATTCAATAAATATGTTTAATTTAGAAAGCTTTGTAAAATCGTATTAAAATATATTCTTGAATATATATTAGCACCATCGATTATTCAAATAATTAAATAATACTAAAAACATCATTAAAAATTTCTTTAATTTGTCTCTAAAGTCTATGAAATTGAATAATAATTCAAACAAACTTTCTTTTATCTTCTTCTACTTGAAATTCGGTACATATTCAGATAAAAATTATATGGGTAATATACTAAATTCAATTTAAACTGCTTCAAATTCCTAACTTTACCAGTAAAAATATTTAATTTCAAAGAAGATAGATGAATTTTTAACCAACAATTTTCTACCAAAAAAGAACATTTTTCATCAAACAAATTTTTAACTAATATGATGGATCTTTAACGGATTGGTTGAATTTTTAAACAAAAAGATGAATTTTTAACCCAAAAAGGCTAAACTTTTAATCAAGTAGGTTTATTTTCAATCAAAAAGATGAATTTTCAACTAAAATTATGAATATTTAACTAGAATACTTACATTTGAATTAAAAAAGATGAACTTTCAAACAAGAAAATTAATTTTCAAACAAAAAGACTAAATTTTCTACCAAAAAGTATGATTTTTAAACAAGACATGAATATTTAACAAATTAGTTGAATTTTAAACTAAACAATACCAACTGTCAACGAAATAGTTGAATTTTCATCTAAAAGGAAACAATTTTCAACAAAAAATGGAATAGCTAAATTTTCAATTAAAAAAAAAAAATAATTGTCAACAAAACTGATGAATTTTTAACCAAAAAGATTAATTTTCAATTAATCTTCATTTTCAATGAAAAATATGAGTTTTCAACTAAAATGAATATTTAACTGGAATACATTAATTTTCGAATGACAAAATTAATTTTTATACAAAAAGATTAATTTTCTACAAAAAAAAGAAGATTTTTCAACAAAATACATGAATTTTCAACGAAAAAAAAAAACAATTTCAACCAGATAGATGAATCTTTGACGGGAAAAGTAGAATTTAAAACAAACAAACAAAACTTAATTTTCAACTAAAAAAGATCATTTCTTAAAGAAAAATGGAATAGTTAAATTTTCTGTTGAAAAAAACTAATTTTCTACAACCAAAATTTGAACCAAAGTGATGAATTTTTAATAAAAGAGAACCTTAAAACAAGTACGTTAATTTTCAACTAAATATATAAATTATTAATTAAAATGATAAATATTTAACTGGAATACATGAATTTTCAGGTGAAAAAAATAAATTTTCAAACCAGAAGATTAATTTTCAACCACAAAGATTAATTTTTAATTAATCTTGAACTAGAATTGATAAATTTTAAATCAAAAAGGTGAATTTTCAACAAAAGAGTTTAACTTTCAACCAAGTAATTTGATTTTCAACCAAAAAAGAGAATTTTCAACTAAAATTATAAATATTTAACTAGAATACTTGAATATTCGAACAGAAAGATGAGCTGTCAAACAAGAGGATTAATTTTCAAACAAAAAAATTAATTTTCTACAAAAAAAAACGATTATTCAAACAAAATATTCAACCAAAAATTGAATAGTAAAATTTTCAGTTAAAAAAAATTAATTACAATTAAAAAAACGAATTTTCACAAATAAAGAATCACTGTTATTCAATTTTATCTTGTAATTTAAAAAAAATTAAGCACACTCTAGGAAAATATGCTTGCCATTTCCAGGTTTTTCCAGATATATAAAAATTTCCTGACAATTTCAGGGTTTCCAGGTTTTCCTGATAGTAGAAATTACTTTTTTTTTTGTCAAAAAGTTGTTAAGCAGATAATAAATTGAAAACTGCTAAGATTTTATTGTATAATATGCATTAATTTATCATTAAATAATTTCATATATTCTATTCTTATGATCAACTTTAAAAAGTTCCATATTTGAATCCAACAAAAGCTGATAAAACTTTTCAAGTCTCAGAATAGATAAGTGGATTATTAGTTGAAATTTTTTAAATATTATTCAACGGATATTTTCCTGCTAAAGTTATTGTTTAACTAACATAAAATGTTTTTCAAGTTGTCAATTCGGTAATTAATATCAATAAAATTAATTAAATATCAAATTAAACGAGAGAAAACAGAAAAATTAAAATTTGTGAGTATTTTATAATTATATATTTTAAATTCTTACCTGTACATCTTTGTCAGGATCCGACCAGAGCAAATCACAAAGTAATCCCGTATCCGGAACATCGGTCGGTCGCATAATTCTTCTGATTTGTTCCATTCCCTGTAAATAAAAAATAAGAAATGGGTTAAGAACGAAAAGAAAAAACGCACCTATTTTATTCAACTTGATTTAATTAATCATCTATTTTTCAAATAAATTTAAATCAATTTAATTTTAACTTATTTTAAAAAAGTGCCAAAAATCAGGTCTCTGGAAAAAATGTTTTCTGATTTTAAGAAATGAAATAATATGATCAATCATTTCTTATGAAAGAAAAAACAATATTTTCTATTTAAAAAGTTCGTTTAAAAAAATTGTTTAAACGCTTTTAGCTATAGAAAAAATTTACTTTCAAAATTGGATACAGTAGAGTTGTAGAGTATATTTTCTTAGAAAAAATAACATTTTTCAAAATTAAACCATTTCTAAAAAAAGGGGAAAATAGGAGAAGATTAAACATTTAGTTTCATATGTCGAAAAGAACAAACAATCTTTTTGGAAGACATGTTACATTTTTAAATAATTTAAAATGATTTTTCAATGATTTCTGCCAATAAAGATTTATTTTTAAAAATTGGATATACTCAGAGGAAAAATAAAATTCGTTAAATACAAAATTTTGATATGTTTAACATCATTCTCATAAATATTTCTCTCCAAGATGTGTCATTTCATCCTTACTATAACTTTTTTTTTTCAGAAAAAATCCGAAACATTTTAAAAGACACTTAGAAGGTGTCGAAGTTTTGAAAATATTCAAAATTTGATTAAAATCTGAAGATTTCAAGAAAAAATATAAACTTTTTCAGAATTTTGAAAGGTTTCAAGAAAATACAAAAATTGCCTTGAGATTTCTGGGAAAATATAAATTAATTTTTAACTTTTAAAATAAATTTTAAGAGAAAATTTAAAAAGATTCTAAAACGTTTCCAGTTATTTCCTACGGTTTCGGAAAAGAAAATAGAAGATGAAAAAAAATTCAAGTTGGAGTAAGTTTAGGCAGCATTCTAAAAAAAAAAAAATTAAGAAAAATTCAAAATTTAAAAAAAATATATATATATTTCGAAAAATTTGAAATGATTTCCTACAATCTCGAAAAAGAATATAGAGGATTAAACAAAATTTAAGCTCGAATAAGTTTAAAAAAATGAAGATTTTTCTATTTTTTAAAATTAATTTCAAGAGAATATATTTTTTTTAATATTTCAAAATATTTCAAATCATATCCCAAAGTTTCGGAGAGTAGTTTAAAAGATTTGAAGCCAATCTTTTTAATTTTGCAGGATAAAAAAATTTCAGGAAAAATTCGAATCATTTCAAAAGATACTTAGAAGGTAGATTTTTGAAGATTAAAAAAAAAGTTTTTAAAAGAATTTCGATCGGTTTCAAGAGAATAAAAAAAAAAGACTCCTACTAAAATTTCACAAGATTTATTATTTTGAAAAATAAATTTTAAGAGAAAATTGAAAAAGATTTCAAAACATTTTAAATGATTTCCTAAAATTTCAAAAGAGAATAGATATAGAAGATTAATTTTGTATGAAGTTTGTATATGTTTAAAACAAAATGAAGATTTTTAAAGAATACGAAAAAAAAACTTAGAAAAGTTTCAAGCGAACGAAATTTGTTTCTACAAATTCAAAGATTTTTTTATTTTGTAAAAATAATTTTTAAAGAATATTTTTTTAAATATTTCAAAACTTTTACAATGATTTCCTAAAATTTCGGAGAAGTGTGTAACATTTCTTAATTTTTGAATTTTTTTTTTTTATTTCAGGAAAAACTTGAATCATTTTAAAAGATACTTAATATATGTAAAAAATTTTTAAAATATTCAAAAATAATTTAAAATTGAAAGATTTCAACAAATTGTAAACAAAATGTAGATTCTTCAATATAACGAAAAAAAATTGAAACTTTTCAAGAATTTTGAAAGATTTCAAGAGAACAAAATTGTCTTAAGATTTCTGGGAAAATATGAAAAGATTTTCTATTCTGAAAATAAATTTTAAGAGAAGATTGAAAAACAATTCGAAACATTTCAGAAATTGGAATGATTTAAAGAGAATGCAAACATTTTCTAAGATTTCTAGCAAAATTTAAAAATTATTTCTATTATAAAATTCATTTTAAGAAAATATTTTTTTTTTCAAGATTTAAAAAATTTGAAATGGTTTCTTAAAATTTTGTCGAGAAGTGGAGAAGACTTTAGACCCATTTTCATAATTCAGTAGTTTTTTCTTTTAATAATAGGAAAAACTATAATTATTTTTAAAAATGTTCCGAAGTTTTAGAAGTTTATGCAGGATTCTAAAAAAAATAAGGAAAAATTCGAATCTTCACATGCTTTAAAAAATTTCAGATTATTTCAAAAGTTTTCGAAGGATAGGAAATTTTTTAGACTATTTTAAAGGATTTTTGGAATTGATGGATTTCAAAGTATTTAAAAGATTTGAAGAGACTTTCCAATATTTCAAATTTAAAGTAAATTCCTTTAAAGTAAATTAAAAAATTTTTAAACATGAGACGTGAATGCGCACTGCGCGCGTTCATGTGTATATTTTTTGTTAAAAATTCAAATGCTTCGTACAAAATTCGTATTTTTGTCTCGAATATTTGAAACTCAGGTTAAAAATGTATGTATCTTGTTGAAGATTCATATTCTTGGATAGAAAGAACAACTGTTTTGTGAAGACCTCGTTTTTTTGGCTTGAAAGTTCCCAATTTTTTTTGAAAATTCACAATTTTGGTATAATATTATAATTATTATTGAAAATTCGTTTTTTTTTCTTAAATTAATTTTTTAACCTGAAAATTTAACTATTTTGTTGAAAATTAGGCTGACTGGAAATTAATTTATTTGTTGAAAACTCATATTCTCGAGTAGAAACTCTTTTGCAACAAATTTCGTTTTTTTTGGCTTGAAAATTTGTTTTTTTTATAAATTAATTTCTTTTAAATGAAAATTTATACATTTTGTTGAAAATTACGCTGATTGTTTGAAAATTACCTTTTTTGTTGAAAATTAAAAGTTTTTAATTATGTTTTTGAATTGAATTTTTGAATTTGTTGAATTAACATCAGAAAATTAAATTAAAAGTTTTTGCTGAAAATCCATATTTTTGGCTTGAAAATTTAAAAAGTTGGTTAAAATTGTATGTATTTTGTTGAAAATTTATCTTTTTTGGTAGAATATTCATTTGTTGATTAAAAATTCAACTTTTTGGTTGAAAATTCATGTTTGTTGGTTAAATCCAACTGTTTTTTATTTTAAAAAGAGATATTTCTAAATGGAAAATTCGTCCCCTTGGTTGAATGTTGAACTACTTTCTTAAATGTCCATTGTCGGTTGAAAATTCTAAATTTTAGTTTAAAATTCGTTTTTTTTGTTAACAATTAATTTTTTTAATTGAAAATTTAACTGATTGATTGAAAATTAACTTTTTTGTTGAAAATTCATATTCTCGGGTAGAAAATTCAACTGTTTTGTAAAAAATTTGCTGTTTTGCTTGAAAATTCAACAATTGAACTGTAAACTAGAAACTAATCAAATAAAATTTGTACTAACGTCACGTCTTCTTAGTTGAAAATTCAACTACAAATTTCTTTAAAAATTTTAATATTTGGTAAAAAGATGTATGTATTTTGTTGAGAATTTATCTTTTTTGATAGAAAATTAATCTTCTTGGTTAAAAATTCAACTGTTTGGTTGAAAATTAATCTGTTTTAGTTAAGGATTCAAGAAAATAGTTAAATTTTCAACCTAACTCATGAATTTGCAACTAAAATTGCAAATCTTTAATTGGAATAGTGGAATTTTGAACCACAAAGATGAATTTTCAACCAAGAAGATTAATTTCTACCAAAAATGATGAATTTTCAACCTAAAAATACAATTTTTCGAGAAAAAAATCAAATTTTTAGTGAAAAAAATTAATGTTCAACCAAAGAGTTGAATTTTTAATTAAAATTATGGAATATTCCACTGGAATAATAGTTATATTTTCAATTCAAATAAATAATTATTTTCTACCAAAAATGGAATGGTTAAATTTGCTGTTAAAAATCTAATTCTTAATAAACAAAAAAAAACAACAAAAACAGATTTTCAGCAAAATAGTTAAATTTTCTAATGGAATAGTTAAATTTTTAGCTAAAAAAATTTTTTTATTCTATGTACAGCTATTCGTAGTTAAATTTTCATACAAAGAAGATTCCAATTCACTTTCAAATACCAGAATAAGAGTTGTAAACTATAAGTTAATTTTCTGCTAAATAGTCAACTTTTTAACCAAAAAGTATGACTTTTTAACAAGATTGTTAAATTTTAAACTAAACAGTTGCATTTTTGTACAAGAAAAATGAAAATTCTACTAAAACAGGTGAATTTTTAAATGAACAGGACAAATTTTCAAAAAAAATTGAATTTTCCACCAGCAAATATGGATCAAGGGAATCGTCAACCGAAAAACACGAATTTTCAACAAAATAAGTACATTTCAAACAAAAAAAAAAGAATTTTCAAATAAAATTATGTATTTTTGAACAAACGGGTGATTTTCAATCAAGAAGATTAATCTCCTACCATAAAGATGAACTTTCTACTAAAATGATGAAGTTTCAACAAAAAAATAAAGTTTTAACAAAAATTGTTCAACTTTTAACAGAATTTCAACCAAAGAACATAAATTGCCATCAAAAAATATGATACAGAGATCGATGTTTCAACAAAAAAGATTTAAATTTTTAATTAAAAACTAGCAATTTTAGCTAAAATGCAATTTTTATCAGGATTTCCTGGCTCTAAAGTACCAAATTAACTAAAAAAAAAAAATCAGTTTTTACATTTTTCACAAGTTTTTAAATAATACGATTAATTAATTCATTCACTTCGTCACTGTCGCTGAATAAATTTCAGGTTCGACACAGTCAACTTTTTTAAAAATGTGTGCTTATGACTTAATCAAAAAAAACATGTTCTTGCAACTTTCCAAAAAAATTGTAACTGAGCAAAAAATTTATTTTTAAATTTCGCAATTTTAAATTTTCAAGAAATAAGATAATTTTTTAACAAAATAGTTGAAATATTGAATTAAAAACATAAGTTTTTAACCAAAAATCGAACAGTTATATTTTCTACAATGCACTTGATTTTTGAACACGAAAATATGAATTTTTAATTAAAAAATTAATTTTCAACCAAACATTGAAACTTTCAGTGAAAACCCTAGTTTTGAAAAGACGAAAGAAACTTTAACTGAAATTATGAATTTTTAACTGAAAAATGAATTTTTAGCAAACTAGTTCAAAATTCGACCAACTAGTTGAAATCTCTACCAAACTGTCCAATTTTCGAGAGAAAATTCAAATTTTCTGTAAAACAGTTAAATCTTCAATCCAAAAACACGAATTTTCAACAAGAGTTAAGTTTTCAAACAAAAAAGATTTTTCAATCAATAAAGACAAAAAATTGCATTCGAAATGTCGAATTTTAAAGCAAGAAAATTAATTTTCTACAAAAAAAAGGTTGCATTTTTAACAAATTACATTAATTTTTAACAAATTACATAAATTTTTAACTAAACAGTTGCATTTTCAAAATAAAAAAGATCAACTTTGAACCGAAAATGGAATTGATACATTTTCATTTCAAGAAACTAATTTTCAAATAAAAAAAAAACAATTTTCTACAAAATTATTGAATTTTTGAGCCACAAAAAGAACTTTGTACAATACAGTTGAATTGAAAAATATAAGCTTTTAGTACAAAAAATAATTTCCAATCAAAAATTGCAATTTTCAGTTTAAAAAATGGAAATTTAACAAAGAAGTTTGATTTTCAACCAAAAAGACAGCTTTTCAACGAGATAAATATATTTTCAACCAAATAGTTAAATTTTTAACCAATTTTCTGCCAAAAATATAACTTTTGAACGAAATTTGAACTTGCAACAAAATAGCTGAACTTTAGACTAAAAAATATCAATTTTCAAACACAAATGGAATAGTTCAATTGTGAGTTTAAAAAAAATTAATTTTCAAC